>CAUYRT010026447.1:0-12536 GCA_963574885.1 Lepilemur ruficaudatus
TCAGCCTAGCTCACAGCAACCTCAAACTCCTGGGCTCAAGCAATCCTCCTGCCTCAGCCTCCCGAGTAGCTGGGACTATAGGCATGTGCCACCATGCCCGGCTAATTTTTTCTATATATTTTTAGTTGGCCAATTAATTTCTTTCTATTTATAGTAGAGACGGGGTCTCGCTCTTGCTCAGCTGGTTTCGAACTCCTGACCTTGAGCAAACCGCCTGCCTCGGCCTCCCAGAGTGCTAGAGTAAAATAAGATTTTTTTTAAACAAATTACTTAGATTGGTTCATCATATCTTTTAAATTTATTAAATATTAGATAATTACATATTTTCTTTGTTGCCCAAGATTTTAATGGTGCTTTTGAAATTGCAGTTTGGAGGCTATCAAATGGGGAAAAAAGAGCAACAGATAGAAATAAAATTTTTATATGAAATTCCATTATTTTTAAAATAGAAAAGTTAGGTCTTTATAAAAACTTCGATAGTACAAGAGCCTGATTTAACTAATTTTTTTTTTTTGCATTCTTTTTTTTTTTTTAATTTCAGCATATTATGGGGGTACAAATGTTAAGGTTACGTACATTGCCCTTGCCACCCTCCCCCCTCAAGTCAGAGCCTCAAGCCTGACCATCCCCCAGACGGTGCACATTGCTCTCATTATGTATGTATATACCCATCCCCTCCTCCCCACTCCCGTCTGCCCGACACCCAATAAATGTTGTTCCTGTGTGTTCGCTTAGGTGTTGATCAGCTAATACCAATCGGCTGGTGAGTACATGTGGTGCCTGTCTGGGGGGCATTCTATACACTCTTGCATGATCAAGTCTCTGCTGTCCACAGCAGAGTCTTTGGTAATGCACTCCTCAGTAGGGGACAATTCTTCCTTCTCTGTGATCTCTTCTTAAATCAGTCCTGCTCCCTGGGATCACCTCCCAAATAAATAACCTCACTCTTGCTCCCTGACATGAATTCCTGATTAAACTACACACACATATCTTATCTCAGACTCTATTTTGGAATGAGTTGGTTCTGGGGGTAGTTACTGGAAGCATATCTTCAAGAAAGAATGCTGGAACTGTACCACTCACCACTCTTGGGGTAACTGGGGTTCATGATAACCTCTAGCATGTGATAGCATCATAATTACTAAGATTTGACTGTGATAGATTGGGATGAAGTACAGGTGGAAAGCTAAACACTGGGTTATGTGTTAGCTCTAGCTCATTAATATTACAAGAACCATAGTATTTATAAGAATTGTGGAGTTTTAAGAGTACAGATGCCTTTTGTTAACTCCCTTGCAAGCCTGGAAGAAACAGAATGATAGGCCCAGGTCAGCCAACAGTCAACTCGGGGCATGCTGGGATAGCAAGAAAACGTCCACGGCAACATTTAATGAATTCCAGGCCCTGAAAGGGAAGGAGAGAGACTCTGACTCCTGGAATGGGGATGTTTGAGTGGATGAGCATGAGAACTTTGAATCCTCAGACTCCTCTGAATCTGCTTGCCAGGGCAGAAGCATCCCTGCTTCTTGCTAGAGGAAACTCCATTTGTCTGAAGACCATGAAAACACCTTATATATGGCAGAATTCTCAGAAGATTATTCATATCTTCCTCAAGAACTTCTTCCACTTCCCTTATTGCCTCCACAATAATTAGAATCAGGTGTCAGCATAGCCTGAGAAAGGAAATCCCAACTATAAATCAAGAGGAAATAATTTACTCACTGCAAAGAGTTCCCTTACCTGGCTGTGGTGGGCAGAATAGTGGCCCCCAAAGATGTCCATCTTAATCTTTGTAATCCACTTTATTTGGTAAAGGAGACTTTAAAGTCAGAAATCTTGCAATAGGGATATTATTCTGGATTAGCCAAGTGGGGCCTAAATATAATCATAATAGTCCTTATAAGAGAGAGGCAGAGAGATATTTGACAACAGAAAAGAAGACAATGTGATAATGGAAGTGGAGATGGGAGTGTGGTAGGCACAGCCACAGGATGACGGAAGCTGCTTAGAAGCTGAAGGAGACAAGTAATGGATTCTCCTATGGAATCTCCAGAAAGAAACAGCCCTGCTGACACGTTGAAGTTACCTCCATAGGACTCATTGCATACTTTTGGTCCTCAGAGCCATGAAAGAAAGAATTTCTGTTGTTTTACACCATTAGGATTGGGGTCATTTGTTACAGCAGCAGTAGGGAGCTAATTCACTGGCTAACACATCTTGGAAGGAACTAGAAGTCCCTCTAGTTCATGGAGGAGCAAATGTGGGCATGGATCCTAAGCATCAAGGGAGTGGGGTAGAATGTAAGGATGGATAAGAGAGTTAACTGACATGGGAGCATTTTCTTTTTGACTCAGGATTTAACATCCTGGCAGGGACTCCTGGAGATGGTCCTAGTAAACCACTGACATCTCCTTGAAGCTTGGGCAAGATGATGTTGGAGATACCAGCATTGACTTCTAAGAATATTGAGGAAGGGGTCAGATGCTCAGGGGAGTAGAAACCTTACATGGGATCAGAGGAACCACTGCTGGATTAAGTTCCCTGGGAAGGTCCAGAGGTCACGCCCTTTAATTAGGAAATAAGAAATGCACTGGTGAGGGGAAAAGATAACTTTGAGAAACCCAGTGTTAGCTGCCTTACGACTTTAATTTGCATCTCTCTGATGACCAGTGAGGTTGAGCATCTTTTGTGTACTTACTGGACATCTTTCACTGTAAAGTGTCTGTTAAAATCTTTTGCCCATTTTCATTGAATGTTTTTGTATTCCACTTAAGGCTATGAGAGAATTAAAGTTTCTATCTGGTATCCCAGTACAATTTTCTTAGAAGACTATTCTTTCTCCCTTCAGTTGTCTTCACATCCTTGCTACAAATCTATTGACCATAAATACGCCAGTTTATTTCAGGTCTCTCAATTCTATTTTATTGGTCTATATATCTATCCTGATACCAATACCACACTGTTTTGATTATTGTAGCTTTATAGTAAGTTTGTAAATAAGAAAATGTGAGTTCTCCAACTTTATTCATTTTTTCAAGATTGTCCTCATTATTCTCTCGAGTTTCCCTATAAATTTTAGTATCAGTTTGTCAATTTCTGCACAAACATCTGGGATTTTGATATGTGATTGCATTGAACCTATAAATCAATTTGGGATGTATTGCCATCTTAAAAATATTAAGTATTCCAAGCCATATACAGGTACAAAAAATGAAATTTTTTACATTCATTTATGTCCGCTTTATTTTCTTTCTACAATGTTTTGCAGTTTTCAGAGTATAGGTTATTTTTTGAAGTAGGTGTTTTTCTATCTCATTTTGAAGGTAGATATTTTTCCCCATTCCATTTTTCCTATTTTATCTCTGATTCTCAGAACTAAACAAACAGGGCTGTGCTCTTAAATGGTAAACCTTGGATTTGGATTCAACTTACATGGTTCTAAGTTCAGTATCCTTTCTACAGAATTTATGTTTATTTACATTTTCTGCAATCCTAATGAAATTATGTAAAACTTTAAATATGACTCTTCAGTTTGCCACCAATTAGCTACAACCTTTTCAGTCCAACATGCACAAAAAGCCAATTAAACCTAATTGTCCACTAGTCAACTACATAAATCCCAAGCTTCTGCCAAGGAGTGGAGTGGGGGGAGTCACTTACTGTCTCAGAAATGACCTATAGATTTGAGAGGCTCCATTGTTTGTTCTCTGATATATGTTACGGCCTCCACAAATCATTTAAGGAGCAGATCAAATGACTCTTCCTTCATGAAGCTTTTGCTGAGCACTCCCCACAAGAGGTAGCTTCTCCCTCCTTCATGCTCTTGCAGCACTTTGTTTAGAGCACCACACTGTCATTTATTACTTACTGCTTCATTGTACTGTGGTCATTGCCAGGAGTTCCCTTCACGATAGGCTCCATTACTACCACATTTGCTCCTTCATGGGCATAGAGTGGAGACTGAGTCACATATACCCTATTGCATCAGCTTGTTAGACTCTAGCCTCCACATAGACAAGGAAACGGTTTGTGCAATGCCATATTGCCACAGACCGAGCATATCCACACTCCTTCCTCTCTCATGTCTTATCAAGCTTTTCCAACTCGAACCCCACTTCCGCAGATTACTTATGGCCTACTCTTGTTAAAATGTACATCACAGCTTATTTCTCCTACATAGGCACACATTTCTTATACCTCATGGGAAGAGATGTGTGAAGGGGAAGGAAGATACTGGGTGAGCAAAAGATTGGGTCCATGTCTTAAGGCAATCTGCCAGACTTTAATAGAATTGAGTTACATTCTAGGTGTGGTTTAGGCACTAAAGGCAGTATATAAGGTTAAAAACTTCATATATTCAAATTACCTTGAAAATCCTTAGCAAGGTGGGTCATTATATAATGACACACTGTCTATCCTTAAGTCAAACATAACTAGTTTTTCTTTCATACTTGAAACAGCTAACACTTCTCTAGTAGAACATGAGCACCAATGAAATATGTGCTTGTATTTAGAGGCCAGTGGAACAAAGACAAAAATGTACCTCAAAGCACTAAACTCCTGTACAGCACGTGAGATACTCATGGTTCACCTTCTCTCTCTCTCAGTATTCACTGAGCATCTATGATTACATTCATACAAGCTAAATTCACAGTGAACGTATGTACAAGTTTACCCTTTTACTTCCATTATTAAGCCCCTTTCACTCTCAAAAGCTATTCCAGTTTGGACTATAAAAAGGTAACACAACAGACTTCCTTTGTGATGATGGGAAAGTTCTGTGTCTTGATTGTGGTGGCAGTTATACAAATCCATACATGTCATCAAATGTCATAAACTACACACAAAGACATACAAAACAGCATGAGTACACGCCAAAATTGGTGGAATCCAAGTAAGGTCTGTAGTCCAGTTAATTGTGTTGTGCCAATGTCAATTTTCTGGTTTTAATAATGTGTTCTAGTTATAAAATGGTACCATTGGAGGAAGCTGGGTGAGGTACAAATGACCTGTCAGAAATATTTTTTAAACTTCTGTGAGTCTATAACTTCTTTCAATAAAAAATTTAAACATATATGTCAAGTTTGAACAATTGATTATGTGATCTTAGTCCCCTTTTCTGGGTTTTGTAGTTATTTCATGCACCTCCCCTCCATTAGTGGGGCCAAGACAACTAAGTGTATATCTAAAGCTCATACTTACATCCTGTAGTATAGATTTGAGTATAGTAGTCTGGGAAGAAATAATTTCTCACCCTCTCTACCCCTGTACCTAAGTTTACCTATGTGGCTGAGTTCTGGAAAATGAAATTTAGGTCAAAGTGATACATGTCACATATAGGCCGGGTCCATAAAACTCTTCCATGTGATCATCTACCCATTATCTTCTTCCAACTGGATATCAACCTGAGGTGACTTTGGAAACCACATGTTGAAAATGTCAGATCCTCCATCAGCCTGGTGGCATGAAACTATGTCCCTCTAAGCCCAGTGCCAACTGGATTTCACACAAGCAAGAGAAAACATTTATTGTATCACACCACTAAATGCATCAGAATTTGAGAGTATAGAACAGCATACAGAGGCCAGAAATAGGTCCACTTTTGTATCTTCCATTGATTTGGACTTTCCAAAGGTGCAAAGGAAATCCAGTGGAATATAGTCTTTCAAGAAATAGTTCCGAAAAAATTGGATTTCCATATGCAGGGGAAAAAAAACCCATGAACTTCAATCCATACCTAATACTCTTTACAACAATTAACTCAAAATGAATTATAGATCTTAATATTTGTATGAGTGCTAATGATTCCCCACATCCCAGAGCAGAAAGCAAGGAGCATCTGCAGTAATGTTGTTGTGAGGTACTTTGAATTGCATCTACTAAAGCTAGTTGAAGCCAGTGCAAAACTGGTTCCTGCAGGTGTGGCTGAAATAAGAGATGAGGCTGAGAAAACTTAAAATGGTAGCAGTGTATCATATAGTTCTCAAGGGAAGAGTGCTTCTGCCTGGGGATGTAACAATGGTTTCATTGAGTTGAAAGTTGAGACTACCACCTGGCCAATTGCATGAAACAATATGCTAACAACATGCAGCCATTCTGTCTGGGGTGGTTGATACTGACTACCAAGGGAAAACGTGGTTCAATTACTCAACTGGAGCAGGGAGGACAATGTCTGAAATCCTAGAGAATTCTTTGGGTGCCATCTGGTATTAATATTTAATATTTCCACATCCAATAATAAATGTTAATGAAATGTATAACAACTCAGTAAAGCAAGACTAATGAGGATGCTGACTCCCTAGGAATGACGGTTTACATCGCATCACTACGTGAAGAACCTCATCCAGCTGATAATGGCCAGGGGCAAAGCGGACATGGAATGGGTGCTGGAAGAAGGAATTATAAATGTCAACTGTGACCTTGTGATCCACTGCAAGGACAGGAAGAACATGGCATTAGGAGGTAATCTGACACGTATGGAGAGTGGTTGGGATGATGGTGGTGGTGGGTGCTATTAAGTTTTCCTAGAGAAAGAGGGAGCTAAAAGTAACTGAACAGGGTGGGAATATGGTTTTTTTTTTTTTTCTATCTTGCCCTGCGGAAGAACTAAACATGATCTAGGAGAGTTTGTCTTTTTTCCTATTCCTGTCCTTTCTATGTATCTGCATATGGTTGGGTCATAGAAGTCTGATCCTTGTTAGAGCATGTTTATCTCTTCTGGGGTATTTTTACAAGGAGTTGAATTTTAGCAAGAGACTGCCACTTGAAAATCTTTACAAAGTGTATATCTTTCATGGTGACAGTCTGCTTCAGGACCTTGGATGGTTTCTTATGTAAACTTTTATGCTCCTGAGATATTTTAGGCCATTCACAGTCTGGTCCCAGCTTATTTTATGGCTTCTCCGATGATTCTTCTTTACCTCCCAAAATGTAGGCTCCAGTTACACAGGCCTACTCTCTATTCCCTCAATGGGCAGCAATTAAGCATCCTTCCATGAGCTTTTCTCTATCCCCACTTTCCCCCAAAGAATAGTCAGGTGTGATCAGCCACTGCTGCAGGAGACTGAGAGAATTTGTCCTAGAGAGGTACTGGGTAATTAGTTTTTCTTTAACGAGTTACTCTAATATCTGAATTCCTCTGGGCTGCAGGATCCCTTAGGCCCAGGGATGGGTAGAACAGGAGACATCAGAAGAGGGGGTCCAGTCTCAGGTGACAACTATAGGGGCTGTTACTTCACATGCTTATAATGAATAAAAGGGAGTAGGATCTCAAGTCAGGGCCCTGTAGTTACCCTCAGACACACTCGGTAAGTTGAACAGGAGGTAGAATGAACTGATCCTTCATGTCCTTCCAACCTGAAGGCCTTGCTTTCCCAGATTGTGTAACATTCCTTAAAATAGTTTTTCAGGTATGATAACTTTCTTTTTCTTCCTCTCTCTGCCTCCCAAGACTTGCCAACATTCTAGACGCATTTTGACTACTATTTTCCCTTGCAATTGTTGTTAATGGAAGCATCCATAAATATTACTTACTGCTCAATATAGTCTCACAAAATCCTGTCATTTCAGTGTAATGACAGCTCTGTGAGATAGGCTTTAATGCAGTAGACCTCAAGCCCTGTTTTGTTTTAAAATTATCTCTTAAGCTTTCAAAAAACTTTGCATATGCCTCTTCTCAGAAATTGTGATAAATTTTATCTGTACTGTGATTACAATAATTTGTAATTTAAAAACAATATATGTCCTTGCCACTCACATGCAGTCCATGCATCATAGCATTAGCTATGGGTATTAATTTAAAATGTAGAATATGAACTACAGAATCCCCAGGGGATTTGCATGGACATCAAAGTTCAGAAGCATTGCCCTAGGTGATTCTTTGTCCAGTCCAGAGTGAGAACTAGCAATTTAATGGGTGAGGAAGATGTGTTCATTTCATCATTTGTGGCAGTATCTGCAAGTAATATCTCTTGTTTGTGATTCCTAGTTATGACTTTGACACCAGAAATGGCCTTCAGTCATTTACTAGGGAAGCAAAATTCTGAGAGTCCAGGTGTGTGATGTCCACCAGATGTTTCTTCCCACCGTGATGCCAGTACATAGTGTCTGAGTGTAAAAACTGTTATGGAGGCTGTATTAAACACCACCAGCAGGGTGAAAATCCCAGAAGTTAGCCTCAGTTATGTATTTTTTGTGAAGGAGCTTCTCACTCTCTTAATGCTCCTTCTCTGCTTTCTTGGTCAGATTTGAGGCAGGTAGCTCAGGAGATTGTGAGGAAAGGTAAATCTGAAGTTTGCAGGCAGGTCTGCAGGCTAAAGACCCAGGGAAGGTTGATGTGACAGTCTTGAGTCTGAAGGCAGCCTGGAGGCATAATTCTTTCTTCTTCAGGGGACTGCAGTCTCTTCTCTTTTAGCTAATCATATGAGGCTCACCACATTATGGAACATAATCTACACAAAGTCTGTTGGCATAGATGTTAATCACAGTACAAAATACCTTCACAGCAACATCTAGAACTGGTGTTTGATCAAAACTTGGTACCAGAGTCTAGCCAAGTTGACACATAAAATTAACCATCATATGGGGTATGGATATCTGAGGAAGAACTCAAGTAAGGGCTTGAGGGTAGAAATTATCCTCCTTCTTTCTGTTTGTTCCAAAGTTTATAAAATTATCATCCTATTTATTTTTCCCATACCAATACCAATGACTTCATGTGGATTTGAGCAGAAGGATGTTTAGTTTGAGTCATCTGCATAGGTGAAAAGAGTAGTATATCTGTGATACCATGATATTTTTTATTGGTACAAAATTATATCCATGAAGTCAGTAATAGAGAGTCAAAATTTAGTGCTAAATGGTTAAAATCAATGAGTTTTGGTTCTGGGTGGATTTAGTAGGAGTAGTTATTCTAACTTAGTGCGAGTTTACTGCCTTTAAAGTTAGAGGAATGCATGTCTCAACCTGAAAGACAGCCAACAAATATTTATGAAACATTAGCAACATCCAGGCACCATGCCAGGTGCCGTCATGGCTGTGGTCATGAAGGCAGTCATGGTCTTTCCTGTATGGAGTTTATAATCTGGTAAGGAAGCCAGCAATGAACAACTGATCAAGGGCAATGAGTGTTCTGGGATGAGGACAGGATGCTGTGGAAACATAGCAGCAGGTCTCGCCTGGTCTGCAGAAACAGGGAGGGTTTAGCTGAGCCAGTGACACATAACATACCTGAAAGATAATTGGAGGTAAGCCAGGTGAAGAGCAGGAAGAGGGAAGAAGGTGTTAGGCAGGAAGAACAGCAAGTGTGAAAGGCTGGAGGCTAGAAATTTTGACTTACAAGTCCAGCATTGCTGGAGAGAGGGGTGCAAGAGTCAGAGTCATTGTGGGACCTGATGAGGCTGTGGAGGTAGCACAGGTCAGGTAATAAAACATCATTTGTGTTCTAGAACGGAATTGGGTCCATCTTAAGGAAAACAATAATCCACGAAGACTTTGAGCAGGAAATGTTAATCAGATTTTCATCGTGGAATGTCACAGTGCAAATAAAGTTTGTTGAAGGAGAAGGGTACTGAAGAATGGAGGCAGGGAGATGAATTGAGAAGTTGTTTCAGTAGTCCAGATAAGACATAATGTCGGCCTGGTCTAGGGTAGTGGCCGTTGGGAGGAGCAGTGGATAAATTAGAAAGAGTATGAAGCGCAGAAGCTATGGACTTGCTAGATTGGATGTTGATGGTGAGAGAAATGAATTAATGAAATGAAACGCTCAGGTTTCTGACTTGAGCTTGGATTCCTATTTCTAAATATGAGAGAGTGGAGGAGGATGGGGTGGGAAGAGGAGCAGGATGAGGTCTGAGTTTCATTTGGGATCTGTAGAGCTGAAGACTCCTGTGATACATCCAAGGGAAGACAGTCACTGAGACTTGGGGTGTAGAGTTCTGTGGGTTAGAGAACAGAATTTTACATGGTAATTAAAGACATTGGAGTAGGTAAGTTTTTCTTGGGGATACCTGTAGAATTGCAAAAGAAAACACTGTAGAAAAAGCCCTAAGGATTATAAACATGTAAGATACCAACAGAGCAGCAGCCAGTTACAGTTATTAAGTTACCTGACCAGGCAGGTAAGAGAAAAATCAACATATTTTGTGTTTCAGAAGTAAGTAGAGTATTTTATAAAATAGGAAATATTGTTACATGTTAAAGAGAAATGAAGAAAATAAGTCATTTCTGATTATAGAGATTCTAATTACAGACATTTGTGATATAGCAATAATTATTGTGATGGATGTTAAATAAACAATTTTTGCAGAACACCTTACAGACCACGTATCATATAAATATGTTCATTTTTAAATTCAGGTTTTAAAGGACACTACTATTTTCTCTTTAAGATACTGGAGACAGATTATGACAGGAAGGAATCAAACTATCTTCTCAGAGTTCCTCCTCCTGGGCCTGCCCATCAAACCAGAGCAGCAAAACCTGTTCTATGCCCTGTTCCTGGCCATGTATCTCACCACTGTCCTGGGGAACCTCCTCATCATCATCCTCATTCGATTGGACACCCATCTCCACACACCCATGTATTTGTTTCTCTGCAACTTGTCCTTCTCTGACCTCTGCTTGTCTTCTGTGACCATTCCCAAGTTGTTGCAGAACATGCAGAGACAAGACCCATCCATTCCTTACGCAGGTTGCCTGACTCAAATGTACTTCTTCCTGTTTTTTGGAGACCTGGAGAGCTTCCTCCTTGTGGCCATGGCCTATGACCATTACGTGGCCATCTGTTTCCCCCTGCACTACACCACCATCATGAGCCCCAGGCTCTGTCGCTCCTGGTGGTGCTGTCCTGGGTGCTGACCACATTCCACGCCATGTCGCACACCCTGCTCATGGCCAGATTGTGTTTCTGTGCAGACAATGTGATCCCTCACTTTTTCTGTGATATGTCTGCTCTGCTGAAGCTGGCCTGCTCAGACACTGGAGTTAATGAATTGGTGATATTCATCATGGGAGGCCTCGTTCTCGTCATCCCATTCATACTCATCATCGTGTCCTATGCACGAATTGTCTCCTCCATCCTCAAGGTCCCTTCTGCTAAGGGTATCCGTAAGGCCTTCTCCACCTGTGGCTCCCACCTGTCTGTGGTGTCACTGTTCTATGGGACAGTTATTGGTCTCTACTTATGCCCGTCAGCTAATAATTCTACTCTGAAGGAGACTGTCATGGCTATGATGTACACTGTGGTGACCCCCATGCTGAGCCCCTTCATCTATAGCCTGAGGAACAGAGACATGAAGGGAGCCCTGGGAAGAGTCATTTGTCAAAAGAAAACTCTCTTCCCTCTGTGATGGCAACATTTGTAATTATTGCATAGTTTATCTAGCAAAGATATTGATATTTATGTTGGAATATTATTCTAGATTCTTTTCTCACCATGGAAACTCCTGTTAAAATGGCGCACTGCATAATTACTCAATATATAAAGGACATGAAGTGTAGCTGAGAAGTCGAACTAGGGAAGAGGGTCTTGGTGACCTGGCTAGACCTTCCTTTGTCTTTCCCAGGTGATCCTTGAAAAACATAGTTTAAGAACTAGTGTTTTAAATGACCTTCATGCCTTACATTCTTAAATTAATTAATTTAATTTAATTCTCAAATTAAACTATCCCACAGGATTTTATTCTTTTACCCAGAACTCTGCTTTGACTGTGGTATCATTTTTCAATAGTGCTCTATAATCTTAGGCCAATACTAAACAGGATCCAAACATCTCAACCTTTCAGACTTCCTGTGAGTGTCTCCTACCTATTCTCCCTGCACAAATTGTCACAGCATTTTATCTCTTAATTCTCCTCTGGCCCCAATTTATTTTCACATGTACATAGTCTTTTCTGATCTGACCTGACCCTAAATAGCTTTCTGTATTCCTTTTACTACAATAGTGTATTTACTTCAGTCGTGCACCTCAGGATGCAGAGGTCCTACAATTTATTTCCCCAGGAGTGGAGAAAGAAGCTAGATACTGGTAAAAAGTTCAATTTTTAAGAATTTCTGTCTTCCATTTGGTATTTTGAACTTTACAGAAGAACTTTGTATTTATGATTGTATTCTACCTTTAAGAAAATTCCAAGGAAATAGAGAAGATACTATCACAGATTTACAGACTAAAAGGTATGAAGTTCAATGACTTCTTACATCACACGGTGTGTCAATTGTTGAGCCTATGTAAGATCCCAGACTATCTGACTCTGTCGTTTCTCATTTTCTCCCATTTTAGAAAGAAGGGGAGCTGCCATTCTTTTTTAAACTCTTTTTTTAAAATTTAAAAATAGTACAGGAGTACAAATGGTTTTGGT
This sequence comes from Lepilemur ruficaudatus, assembly GCA_963574885.1. NCBI lineage: Eukaryota > Metazoa > Chordata > Mammalia > Primates > Lepilemuridae > Lepilemur > Lepilemur ruficaudatus. The sequence continues at coordinate 12,357 of CAUYRT010026447.1, forward strand.
TACACGTATCAACTTTGTTATGCTTGAGTCGGGGTTACAAGTGTGCCCGTCACCCAGACAGTGTTCACTGTACCTGTTAGGTAGGTTTTTGTGCATCCCCTCCTCCAACACCACCTCGCGCTTGCTTTCCACTGAGTTTTACTTTCCTCTGTGCACATGCGTGCTCATCAGTTAGTTCCA
>CAUYRT010026448.1:0-14577 GCA_963574885.1 Lepilemur ruficaudatus
CCAGCTACTCAGGAGGCTGAGGCAGAAGGATTGCTTGAGCCCAGGAGTTTGAGGTTGCTGTGAGCTAGGCTGATGCCATGGCACTCTAGCCCGGGCAACAGAGTGAGACTCTGTCTCAAAAAAAAAAAAAAAAAAAAAAAATTTCCAAAAAGATGTTCATGATATGATGAAAAACAGATTCAAGCAGTATAACCTCAGTTTTTGGGGAAAAATATGTGTATATGTATAGAAAAAGGTCTATCTGTGGGTGTGGGCTCGATTAAAGGAAACCACCACTTTCTATTGCTTGAATATTTTACAATATGCATGTATTTCTTTTACTATCAGAGACAATAATCACAGTTTAATTTCCTTGTTTACTATTTCCATATTTCTATTCATTCATTCATTCATTCATTCAGTAAATGTTTATTGAGCATCAGCTTGTGCCTGACATGGTGCTACTTCTTAGGCTCATGGTCTGGCGGGAAGAGTCACAAGAAAGCAATGTGGTTTGTGAGGATATAGAATCCAAAGTATCATGGGTCATCTGTCTGCTGGGAGAGCTCAGGAATGACCAGAGAAGGCTTCACAGAGGAAGTGTTGTTTAAGCTGAGTCTTGAGGAATGAGGAGGAGTTTGCTAGTCGGACTGGGTGAGGAAGGCCATTACAGAGAAAGAGAACACCATGTATAAAAGCACCTTTTATAACAAGACAGAGAAGTAAAAAGGATATCCTGCTTACGGACGTTAAACAGGTCAGTGTGGCAAAAGCACAGGGGACGTGCGAAGATGAGCGAGAGAAATGGACATCCTCAAAACAGTAAGAAGTCTTTGAGGGACCTTGTGTGATATGGCATGCAGGCATTGTGGCCCCATTTAAAAGGAAAGTAAACCGAGTTACAGAGAGGTTAAATGACTTTCCCAAGGTCATGTTAGTGGATGAAGCCAAGCTGGAACATAATTTGAGGGTTTTTATGTTTCAAACCACAGTGCCTCCTGGGCCAGGCCCCATCCTTGGGAGCCTCTGATGTTCTGGCTTGAACCACTTCAAGCTGTTAGGGAAGAAGAACAGGGCTGACCCCACAGAAGGCTCTGACCACACTGGCCACACACTTGGCACACACTGGTACCAGAAGCCGCAAGAGAGCTTTCTCCAAGAGTCTTTCTTAGAAAATGGCATGTACACATTCAATCTTAAAGTTGGTGGACACCCTTCAGAAATGATGGAGGAGAGAGAGTTCCAGGCACGCGGCCATCCTGGGGAGCTACTTTCCGTTCTAGCCGCCAGGATTAAGTGGTACTTAGGCCTCTTGTTCCCACCCAAGATAGAGAGCCATGGGTGTAGCAGAAGCTCAGATCCAGTGTTTTATGATGCTGCACAGGCTTTGCAGTTAGGATGACCTGACTCTCACCTGCACTCTGATGGCCACAATGAACAGGCTGACAATTTCATGTGTTGACAAGGATGTGGAGCAACTAGAACTCTCATACAGGGTTGTCAGGAGTATAAAATGGCCCAATCACTTTGGAAAACTATTTGGCTATATTTAATAAAATTAAACATAATCCATGCTAAAAAGATAGTCCATGAAGTGTTATTCAAAATAGCCTAAAACTGGGGAAAACATCCAAATATTCAACAATAGGAGGATGGAGAAATAAATTGGGTGGTATATTCATAAAACAGAGGCCCTGTCTCTATAAAATAATAATAATACCTCTCTCATGGGGGGGGCAGGGTTTGAGAGTCAAATGAGATAATACACAAAAATCTCTTAGCCCAAGTGCCTGCAAAGTTAAGTAAAAGTCATTCTTACTGTTGGTCCATTACCCACCGTCTCCTCCTCCGCCAGGAACTGGCCCCTGCAGCCTCACCCACCTGGGCTATGTCAGATCCCCAGGTGGAAGTCCCAAGCCCCACATCACTAAACGAGGCTCCAGTGACTAGAAAGAAGTTTCATCGAATTCTGAACAGGAAGCAGCAGTAGCAGCTGATAATCTGTGACCTGAATATAGCTAGCCATTATCTCACTGTGGTTTCTTGTTTCCCTGACAGAGGAAACGCCCACAACTTTCTTGAAGTTATTCTAAACACTCAGTTCCTTGTTTGGCTCTGGCAGGATAATGTTACCCCTGGGTGCTCCTGTGCTTTGGGCTGTGGCCTCCCTGCCAGCCTGGGGCTCCAGCTTAGCAGCCAACCTGCGGGGCCACTGTCCCCTCCACTCAGGGAGCAGGGATAGGAGCAGGCCAGGAGAGAGGCCACCGGAATTTACAGCCGTTAGAAGAGAAAAGAAAACAAAGCAAGAAACCTCAAATATAACATCCACTTTTCGTTCCTCTTTGAGAAACCAGCCAGGCAGAACTGACATGCCAGCGGGGCATGTGTCACCAGTTACTTCTCATCGTCGCTGGTTTCTAAACTACACCCCAGCCCCGGTTGCGGGTTGTGTTCTTCTCAGGAAAGCAAATCTGTCCTCCTCGTGCTTCTACCTCCAGGTGAGGAACTTAACCCAAGCCCAGGACTCAGGCTTGGGCAGAAAAGCCCTGTTAACTCTTGTTCTTGTAAGACTCAGAGTCTCGGAGGCTCCTGGCTGAATGGCAAAGTAGGCAAGATTTGTCTCGGCCTCCTCTTCCCCCTGGTCCCCACCACCACTCAATTTGCCAAAACTTTTATGACACCATATCACTTATCACTGCACCTTCTGAATCGTTCATTCAGAAGCATTAAGGATTTCACGTGCTCCCTCTCTCAGGAGTACTTATATTTTAAAAGGGAAACCTTGAGAGAGCAACGCTTCAATCTGAGGACTTCTCCAGCTGACATCTGTGTTTGGCAGGAGGGGAAAGCCACAGGGCTCTCTCCAGCCCCCTGGTGGCCACCAATTCTCAGTGCCCCAGACGTAGATGATATAGCATGACTCTAGTTTAAAAGATCTTTTTTTTTTTTTTCTTTTCTGAAGAGGAACAGGAAGGTGAAACTCCTGCAGTCTGGTGAGAACAAAATGGGGAAGCTGTAAAGGCAGGTGGCTGCAAAGCCCAAGGAAAAATGTGTAGAAAAGCTGGTCTCGCAGGCCCCGGAGCCTGTGCCCAGAGCAAGAAGGCTCCCCAGGAGTGGCAGAGGTAAAGATTAGCAGGGTTGAAACCAGGCTTCTGAAGGTCTGGCTCTGCCACCAGCTCAATGAGCCCTGAGCAGCCGCTTCACCTGTCCCAGGCTCATGGTCTTCAGTTAAAATAACTCAGGCAGGAAGAATACACGCTAAGATGTTGACAGTGGTCCTCTCTGGGGCTTGGGATTACAGGTGAATTTGGTTTACTTCCTAATGCCTGTTATGCTGGGGTTTAATCAGAGAAGCAGAAGTACCAGGAATGGCACAGAGTGAGATGTTTCTTACAGGGATTCGATGGTATGCTGTTGTGGGTGCCGGTTTAACAGTTTGTGTAAAACTTTTGCTTCTGCTTCTGGTGTTGGGCATGAAATCAGGAAGAACAGATAGATGTGAAGGCTAGGAGAGCAAGGACAAATGGGAACCCGAAAGAACAAGGGGACACCCACAAGGATGAACTGGAACCCGCATCGGTCTCTCAACTGCCTCTAAAACCTCCTACTTCAATGAAGTTGCTGGGCCCTTTGTCACAATGCTGAACATGCACTTGGCTCAAGAATTTAAAAAGTTGAAGGAAGAGTCAGGAGCTGAAAGATATATGGACTCAACTGCTGTCCCATGGAGACAGCGGGTCCCTCTGTCCCACTGCCAGTGGGTCTGAGACCTGTAAGTTGCAGCAGCTTCTGACTCTACACCGACCTTCTGAGCATAACTGTGCCGGCTGTATGTCTGCCTTCCACATCTTGTGCAAATTTTCCTGTTGCCAAGTGCTCCAATGTGTGGTTTTGTGTGTGGTGGGGGGTTGCTGGTTGGTGAGAAGTACCGATTAGCTTCTGTCATGGCCTGCCTTGATGTGACAAGCACTTGCTCTGCTTGCTCAGCTAAAGTCTCATGGCCAAGCAGGGAAATGTCACTGTCCCTTGAAGTCAGTCCCTTCATTGGCTTTGGGTGATTCTCCATCCCCCAGAAGCCAGGCTGGCCCAGATGACAGGAGCTCCTGTGAGGTCCAGAAGTGCCATTGAATCCAGGTCCCACTGCAGTAACTCCGCTCCCCCTCCTCCCAGAATCTACACATACAGCTTGGCCTGTGTCCCTCTCTGTCCCAAAAGCTTCTGTCCTCATCAGCAGCCATGAGAAAAATAGGATTACAAATGCAGCAAGGGCTTTAAATGGCAGCCCTGGGACTGAAGTAGTGGCATCAATTTTGCTCTTTGAATGATGACACGCCTTCACGTTCTAGGCTCACTGGAGCTAGTGGTTCTACAGCACCAGCACCCAGCACCATACACAGAGGGGAAAGAACCCACAGCTCTTAAATTTCTACATGGGAGCAGAACCCATGGATCACAGAAGTTCCTGTCCATTACTCAGGAAGCTGAGGTGGGAGCACTTGAGGGCAGTAGTTCAAGACTAGCCTGGGTAACATAGCAAGACCCCATCTAAAAAATTTTAAAAAATGAGCTGAGCGTAGGGGTACGTGCCTATAATTCCAGCTATTTGGGATGCTGAGGAGGAAGGATTGCTTGAGCCCAAGAGTTCAAGGCTGCAGTGAGCTATGATCCATCCACTGCCCTCCAGCTTGGGCTATAGAGTGAGATCTCGTCTCTAAAAAAATGAAATGAGGCCGAGCATGGTGGCTCATGCCTGTAATCCTAGCACTCTGGGAGGCCAAGGCGGGAGGATCGCTCAAGCTCAGGAGTTCGAGACCAGCCTGAGCAAGAGCGAGACCCCGTCTCTACTAAAAAATAGAAAGAAATTAATTGGACAACTAAAACTATATAGAAAAAATTAGCTGGGCATGGTGGCACATGCCTGTAGTCCCAGCTACTCGGGAGACTGAGGCAGGAGGATCACTTGAGCCCAGGAGTTTGAGGTTGCTGTGAGCTAGGCTGATGCCATGGCACTCTAGCCTGGGCAACAGAGTAAGACTCTGTCTCAAAAAAAAAAAAAAAAATGAAAACAAAAAAATATCTCTGACCCCTGACAACACCACTGGAGAGAATTCATTGTGTGCCTACTGTGTGCTTGGCGTGACACACCTGACACAATGCACCTGGCATGACACTTGAGCCTCTCAGAGACCAGGACAATGGAACTCAGCCAAATGCAGGTTTCCCGAGCTACAGCTTCTTAAGGGGAAGCGAAATATGGGCAAATTACTTCAGCTCCCTCCCTTCCCGGAAGCCCAACCAACCCTAGATTTCATTCTACTAAAATCAGGATAGAATAAAGGCCTCACATGTATTTATAAAGAGAGACCTGGAAGGATGACAACAGTGGTCATCCTAGTGGTGGGTTGGTATTTCTCTGCTGCTGTGCTTCCTGAGGCAGCATCTGCAATGCTGAAGCACACGGCCTTTGAAGAGTGACTGCTTGGGTTGAAATCTCAACTTTGCCATACCATGTACTAGCTGTGTGACTTTGGGCAAGCTACTTCACCTGCATGAACTTTAATTTTCTTACCTGGAAATGGGGATGATAATACTCCTACTTCATAGGGATTTGGGGAAGTTTAAATAAAATGATGCACATTTAGTGCTTTTGTACAGTGTCTTATGCAAAGAAAATGCTCTAAATGGGAGTGATCATTGTTATATTTCTACATTGTTGGCTTGTTTTTCAATGAACACATATATCATTTTAAAAACAAAAACAATAAAAGTTTTTTTTTAAAGAAAAGAAGCATAAGGACAGCCCTGAAGGGAAGAGAGTTTGTGAGAGGCACGGGGAGGCTCGGGGTGTGGGCAGAAGGAGGGCGGGTGCAGCCGGGGTGTGGGCAGAAGGAGGGCGGGTGCAGCCGTGGGGAGCTGCAGTGGTCGGGAGTGGCCATCGCTCTCTTCCCCGGCACACTGCCCCCGCCACCCCCCTTCAGGGACAAGAACAATTACCCCGGTTGCTGTACCCTGGGGACAGCTCAACTTCTCAGAGAATCCAGGGGCACACTGGCTTCCAGAGGGTTTCTCACCATGATCTGGGGCCAGGGTGACCCAACCAGCTCAAGAGGCTTGTATCAATTCATCTCCTGTTCTGACCTGCTATGTCTGTGAACACTGCTGAAAAGCCGCTAAAAGTTGGCCCGTCTCTGGTCCTGGATGCTGGGGATGTGTTTTACTTTCAATAAGACATTCACATTACGACATCATCAAGATAACTCCAGAAAAGGGGAACAGGCCTTAGGGGTGTCGGCCTCCCTCCCCTTTCTGGTAGTCAGTCCTTCTCCTTTAAGTGGCTGCTGGCTCGGGCCATCCCTGCCTGGCACTCCGCACACACCGTGGCTTTTGCCTTTTGTCACACTGAGCGAGCCTCCTGCACCCCGGCTGGGGCACACATTCTCCCATATTTGGGAGTAAGCCGGAGACTCAGCGGCATGTGGGTTTCTGTTTAAAATTCCAAAGTCAGCGGGGCGTATATTATCCATTTCCTCAAATCCAACATGCTGTAAAGCATGAGTCAGAGTCGGATAAGCTTCTTCCCAGGGGAAGTTGTGTCAGTTGGTTAGCGAATGTAATTAAACAAGGATAATGTTCACTGGCATTAGCTGCAGATTAATGCGGAGGAAAACAAAGTCTCCATCTTGCGTTTACAATATTCCTGCCAAGATAACACAACTTCTCCAAGTCTCCCTGATTAGAGAAGGCAGCTCAACCCTCATGCAATTTGAGGAGCAAAGGAAGCCACTCTCTCTTCCCATAAATGAAGAATGCAGATATTAGGACCCTTGTGTGTGGGGGAACATGTATATTCTGATGATTTTTAAGGTATTTTTGTGAGAGTTTTTTGCTCACACATGAGCAAATTTTAATGAGGGTTATTTTATCTGACTTAATCCATCATCACCCAGGACCAGGTGGTTGAGAGCAGACTGGGGCCAGTGAAACATGGCACAGATAGATTGGGTAAGCATGAGGGAGACGTTTTTTATGCTTTGCATACCAACGGAGCCCTCACAGGGTTGCTCTAGGAAGCCAGGAAGCAACCCCAAGACCCCAGGCTCCCGAGGGCTGAGGGGGTGAGGAGACCAAGAGGTTAGTTGGGAAAAAGGCAGTGGATCTAGAGGGCATTGGAAACCCATGTCTTCTATTGCACACTTGAGCCTAGACAAGCCGTTTCCACAATCATGGAAATCATAAAATAGAATGCCAGTTCAGGGAAGGCCTTTGGAAGCTGTTTGGTCAACCCCTCTTCAGAGAAGAGCAAACAGGCCCAGAGAGGTTAAGTAATTTGCTCAAGTTCACCCAGCAAGCGTAGAGTTGAGACTTGACTCAAGTCTCCTCTTTTCATCTTCCTACCAGGCACAGTTTCCAGGAGTGACAGGAGTGGACGCTCAGGTTGACCCCACTGGCTCACCCTGCAATGCCTGCCTGTTCCTGTCTTTTCAAACATTACCTCTGCACAAGCTGTTAGAAGCAATGCTAAATCACGTCTGAGAAAGTATATTCTCCTGCCACTCCGGCCTCTCTTGGCTTTGACAGTGTAAACCATTTAAAAATGTATATTTTATTAACTTCAGTAAAAAGTATACTGCATTTCATATAACTGAGATTCAAAGCTTATTGCTAACTTAGAACAGCTTCTGGGGTTAAAGAAAAAGAGATTCATGAATGTTCTTTTAACTCTGCTGAAGCATTCCCACCCCGCCTGCTACCTTCCACACAAAGCAAAGTAGTTCAGAATATACTTGATCTTTTTAGTGTTTTCAAGTGGCCCTTCTGCTGTAGGTCAAGGCATTTTGTTTTTCTTAAATGTGAGATTGTATTCTTTCTGCCCGAATAGGATGGAAAAGGCTTTTCCAAATAAGGAAGTTTGGCTGGAGCCTGTGTGGCCCAGGCGGCAGCAGTGGCTGGAGCCCTAACTTAGTTGAGTGCAGCAGCTCCACTAAGCTGGGAAGCATTTAGGGACTCATTAGCACTTCTGCACAGCTGAACCATTGCGGAGGGGGTGGGGTGGGGGTGCTGCCAGCAAATGGTTGTGACAACCAGGGACATGAAAGAAAAAAATTGTAGAGAAGGCAATATTTGGCTTTGGCACACACCCCTACCCTCTCCTTCCCCTCTTCCCAGCCCCAGAGTCCCACCAGTGTCTGCTCTCTATTCAGAATAGAAAGGATGCTCTGATTCTTTTGAATCAAATAGATTTGGGTTAAAATCCCAGTTCTCCGTGTATAATCTGTTAAATGACGTTTAGGTCAGTTATTAATACTGAACTTTTTGAACCTTTTTCCTTTCTTGCAAAGTAAAAATAACAGTTTTTATTAGTTGTTATTAGTATCAATGTAGTTGCTATGAGGAGTAAATGACCTAATAAATGTAATGCATGCAGTATATTCTCAATCAACCTTCTAAGATTCTACAATTATTCCTTTTCCATCCCTTTTTAATACTTCCTCGGCTATCAGAGCCCCCTATTTGAGCCAACAGTATTTAAACAGAGGAGGAAAGCATGGTTATTAATTTGCACTAAGGGGTGAGTGACTACAATAAAAAAATTTATTAGCCCATATGAACTTCTAACTGCTGTGACCAGGGATGCTGTTGCAAGTGAAATGAAGAATTTTGTTGTGATATGGAGGTGTTATGGACTCAATGTTTGTGTCCCTAAAATGCATATGTTGAAGCCCTACCCCCCAATATGATGGTATTTGAAGGTGTGACCTTTGGGAGGTAATTGGGTTTAGGTGAGGTCATGAGTATAGGACTCCCATGAGGATTAGTGTCTCATGAGAAGAGGAAGAGAGAACAGAGCTTGCTCCCCGCCAACTGCCTCCCCCACCCCCATGCCATGCGAGGATACAGTGAGAAGGTGGCCATCTGTAAGCCAGGAAGAAAGCCCTCACTAGGGAACTGAATTGCCCATCACCTTGCTGTTGGACTTCCCAGCCTCTAGAACTGTGAGAAATAAATTGCTGTTGTCTGAGCCACCCAGTCTACAGTATTTTGTTATGGAAGCCCAAGCTGATTAAGACAGGGGGACATATTACAATGCCCTTTACTTTATACCCCTGTGCCTTGCTCCATCTACTCCTAGGGCCCACCCAATCTCTCAGGGTTAAAAGAAGCAAGTGCTCCATAAGAGACTAAAGAATTCTGGAAATGTGATAAACAGAATCTTTTGTTTTTTTCTTTAGAGACAGGGTCTTGCTCTGTCACCCAGATTGGAGTGCAGTGGTATGATCATAGTGTTGTCAAAATCACAAATAGATTTGGGTTAAAATCCCAGTCCTCCACATATAATCTGTTAAATGACCTTTAGTCAGTTATTAATACTTAACCTTTTGAGCCTTTTTCCTGTCTATATCTCAATAAAGCTGTTACACGCAGACACACAGACACACAAAGGCAGTCTTGAGCACAGTACTTATTACCCTGCAAGTACTTGTAAGTTGATTGGTTAAAAGGCTACAGGTCCTTGGGATCTGGAAAATGGACCTGGTGTCCTGTTTAGAGCTCCTAGTCAGTGGCCACTTGGTGAGTCCAAGCACAGGTGGGGGAAGGGAAAAGGCCTCACAAGCTCACCATTCTGTACTCCTGTTCTTTTGGCCAGAAATATGAATAAAACAAAAGAAAACAGGCCAGAAAATGGCTTCTACAGTACATTTTAAACAATTATTTCTACTGTTTCTTCTTAAAAATCTAATGTCTCTTTAAGCCCTATAAATAGAATAAGCCTTATTAGAAGGATATCATTATTTAAGATTGGAGTCCCTGGAGAAATCATATAATTACTAATTCCACAGGCAATGAATTAAAATGAAATGCTCAAACCAGCTATAGAGAGATGAGACAGGATCTTTGGCAAGACGCTAAGTTATTAACAGATTTCTTTTCTGCAAAAACAAAAAGGCTTAAGGGTCAAAAACAACTTTAGTTAGAATTGCTTCACTTCAAAGATCCAGATTACCAATGGAAAAGTAAAAGTAATTGTAGACTACAAAATTTAATATTGTTAATATTTGTCTCAGGATCAATTTTGGTGAAAACGGCACTGCTACTTCATTAATATTTTTGGTCCAGGAAATTCTTTCTTGATTTGTAAAATGTAAAAGAATAACTAAAGCAGGATTCAGACCTGAAGCCAGCAGGCTCCATTTCCTCAGTTAATCTAAAAGACAGACGGCAAGGAAGCAAGGTCAAAGCACTATTTTCCAGCTTAAAGCATGATTTGATAAGGTAAAAATGCATTTACATAAGTAAATATACAAAATTCAGATTGACTTCACACATCTTAAAGTTGGTTTTAAAATTGCAAAAGCGATGCATGCTCATTATAAAAATGCAGCAGTATGTAAACTATGAATAATAATTGCTAACTATTAATGAGCATTTACAAAGTGCCCAACACTGGGTGTAGAGCTATCTGATTCAATCCTCACAACTATCTTATGAGGTAATTATTATTATGTTTTTCTCCATTTCATAGACAAGGAAACTGAAGCCTCAGGAGACATCTTATAAGAGACAGAATCAAGATTTTTAAACCGTACATACTTTAGCACCTAATCTCTTACATTCCTTTATACTTTAAGTGAAGGTTTCCATTAACTTTTTTCCTACCTCTCTTCTCCCAATTTAACTATTATTTATAGTTCACTATATATCAGAAAGATGAAGTTTAATAATTAGAAAATAATCATTGACTTTCTCATAGAAATATCAATTCACAAGCCCAAGTACCTTTCCAAGAGAAATGAAAACGCATGTCCATACAAAAATGTGTACATGAGCATTCATAGCAAAGTTACTCGTAATAGCCAAAAAGTGAACCCATCCAAAAGCCCATGAACTGGTGATTAATCAACAAAATATGGTATATTCATGTAATGGAATATTATTTGGCCATTAAAAGGAATGAAATACTGATACGTGCTACAACATCGATAAATCGTGAAAACATTTTGCTGAGTGAGGTAGCTGGTCACAAAGGACCACATATCTTATGATTCCATTTATTTGAAATGTCTAGAACAAGCAAATCTATAGTGACAGAAAGTAGATTAGTGGTGCCTAGGATGGGGGATGGGGGTGGTGGAATGGAAAGTGACTACAAATGGATAGGAGGTTTCTTTGTGGGGTGATAAAAATATTCCAAAATTGGGCTGAGCACTGGCCTGTAATCCTAGCACTTTGGGAGGCTGAGGTGGGAGGATCACTTGAGGCTAGGAGTTTGAGAACAGCCTTGGCAATATAGCAAGACCCTGTCTCTACAAAAAACAGAAAAATTAGCCGTGCACGGTGGTGTGTGCTTGTAGTCCAGCTGCTGGGGAGGCTGAGGCAGATGGATGGCTTGAGGCCAGGAGTCTGACGTTGCAGTGAGCTATGATGATACCATTGCACTCTAGCACAGGCAACAGAACAAGACCCTGTCTAAAAAAAAAAAAAATCCAAAATTGATTGTGGCAATGGTTGTAAAACTCTGTAAACATGGTAAACACATTGAACATATACTTTAAATGTATAAAGTTTATAGTATGTAAATTATATTTCAATAAAGCTGTTAAAATTTTAATCTGTGATAATTAAAGAACATGATCAAAATCCATTTGATTATTTCAACCAGTCCTTGAAATCTAAAGAATTAATAAAAATATAATCAAGAACACCTTCAAAAATCAAGGTAGGTAGTTTTTCACTCAGATATGACAAGGTTAAAATGAAAAGAGAGAGTAGATTTCTAAAAACCACAAGAAACAACCACAAAGTTACATACTAGTCAGACAGAGGGAAGAAGAGACAATTTATGCAAGAATTTAAAGCATGTCTCTAAAAACAAAAGGTTTAATCTATTTTGCTTTGGTCTATATTTGGCTTTTATTTTATTTGTTTTTTTGGAGATGGAGTCTCGCTCTGTCACCCTGGCTACAGTGCAATGGCATCATTCTGGCTCTCTGTAACCGCAAACCCCTGGGCTTAAGTGATCCTCCTGCCTCAGCCTTCAGAGTAGGTAGGACAGTAGGTGCTGCCACCATGTCCGTCTAATTTTTCTATTTTTTGTAGAGACAGAGTCTCCCTCTTGCTCAGGTTAGTCTTAAACTCCTGAGTTCAAGCAATCCTCCCACCTCAGCCTCCCAGAGTGCTAGGATTATAGGTGTGAGCCATCATGCCCAGTGTATATTTGGCTTTTAAAGACCTTATGTAACTGCTGGGTGCAGTGGCTCACACCTGTAATCCCAGCACTCTGGGAGGCCGAGGCGGGTGGATCGCTTAAGGTCAGGAGTTTGAAACCAGTCTGAGCAAGAGTGAGACCCCGTTTCTACTAAAAATAGAAATTAATAGGCCAACTAAAAAAAAAAAAAATATATATATATAGGAAAAAATTAGCCGGGCATGGTGGCACATGCCTGTAGTCCCAGCTACTCAGGAGGCTGAGGCAAAAGGATCACTTGAGCCCAGGAGTTTGAGGTTGCTGTGAGCAAGGCTGACGCCATGGCACTCACTCTAGCCCGAGCAACAGAACGAGACTCTGTCTCAAAAAAAAGAAAAAAAGACCTTATGTAACATGATTTTAAAATATAACATATTTTGGGCAAGGAGACAAGTAAGTTAGCTGTGATGGTGTGATTGATAGCTAATCTCCAGAAATGGCTCCGGTACCTAATATACCTCCTGCTATTCATGCTTTTGTGTAATCCCCTCCCACATAGACTCTAGATTGACCCTGTAATTCATTTTCTAAATTACTAATAATTTTAATTAGACTTAAAATGTCATATAAAATTTTGAAGCTGGATGATGGGTACATGAGAGCTTATATACTCTTTGTATGTTGGAAGACATGTATATGCTTTTGTTTTGTTTTGTTTCTTTTTAACCAATAAAATGTAGTGAAAGTACATTTCAGGACCTAATATTGTACCAGTTCAGGACCTAAGCTTTATGACTACCCGAAAATTTTGGGTTTTGCACTTTTGAAGAGTCCTGAATCGCTATGTAAGGAGTCTGGCTACCCTGCTGGAGCAGTCACATGGAGAAGGGACTTGGAGAAGCCATGCCAAATGGGAGAGGCCCTGAGACTGCATGGGGAAAGAGGCCCAGCCATCCCAGCAGCCCAGCAGAGCCCAGCTGTCTAACCATCCTCACCAAGACACCAGACATGTGAGTGTACCATGTTGGATGTTCCACCAAATGACTGCAGCCCCATCTGACATCACATGGAGCAGAAGAACTGCCCAGCTGAGCCCAGTAAATCCACAGACTCATAAGGACAATACAATGGTGCTGTTTCAAGCCACTGAAATTTGAGTGGTTTATTGTGCAGCCATAAATAACTGAAATGAGTATTTTTGTTTTGCTCTCTCTAAATCTCCTAATCTCACAGGTGTTTGTGGGCTTTGCCCTTCTTAGAGCTCTTCAGGGAAGAAACTGCCACAGTTTTTCATTCTTAAAACTTTTTATTTGGAAATAATTTTATTTACAAAAAATGTTGCAAAATAGAACACAGAGCTTCCATGTGCTCTTCACCTAGATCCTCCACATATTATTTTTTCTGAATCATTGGAGAATAAGTTGTAGACAGAATGGTCTATTACCTTTTAATACTTCAATTTGCATTTCTTGAGTTCAGTGATACAGCACAACAATCAAAATTGAGAAATTATTAATAACATTGATCCAATAATATCATCTAATCTACAGACTCAATTCAAATCTCCCCCATTGTCCCAATAATGTCCCTACAGGTACCGGAGCCAATCTAGGATCACACGTTGCATATACGGTTTTAACATTTTAAAATTTTTTTAGAGACAGAGTCTTACTCTGTTGCTAGAGCTGGTGTGCAGTGGTGTCATCATAGCCCACTGCAGCTTCAAATACCTGATGTCAAGCTATCCTCCTGCCTTGGAGTAGCTGGGTCTACAGCTACTGAGATCTTGGTTTCTAAATATCATTATCCACTACGAGGAACTAGAGCTCCTTAAAGAAATGGCTGACTCTGGGGCTGGAGCAAGGAAAATACTAGATATGTTTGGAAAGTTGCGCCACCATGCCCGGCTACCTTGATAGTTTTGAAGAGCCCAGGCCATTTATTGTTGAGAATATCCTTTAATTTGGGGGATTTGTCTGATGTATATAATTTATGCATTTGGGCAGAAATATCACAGAAATGATGCTGTGCTAGTCTCAGTGCAGCACACAAGGAGGCACATGATGTTGATATGGTCCATTAATGGTGATGTTAACTTTTATCATTTAGTTAACATGGTGTCTGCCAGGTTCTGTGTTGTAAAGGAGTTAATAATTATTTTGTGACAAGAATCTTTAAATAAGATCATGTAAATATCTTGTTTCTCAGCTGGGTGTGGTGGCTCACACCTATAATCCTAGCACTCTGGGAGGCTGAGACAGGAGGATAACTTGAGGTCAGGAGTTTGAGACCAGCCTGAGCAAGAGTGAGACCTCATCTCTACTAAAATATAGAAAGAAATTAATTGGCCAACTAAAAATATATAGAAAAAATTAGCCGGGCATGGTGGCGCATGCCTGTAGTCCCAGCTACTC
>CAUYRT010026449.1:0-11315 GCA_963574885.1 Lepilemur ruficaudatus
ACCTCCAACTCCTAGGCTCAAGCAATCCTCCTGCCTCAGCCTCCGAGTAGCTGGGACTACAGGCATGTGCCACCATGCCCGGCTAATTTTTTCTATATATTTTTAGTTGGCCAATTAATTTCTTTCTATTTTTAGTAGAGAAGGAGTCTCACTCTTGCTCAGGCTGGTTTCGAACTCCTGACCTTGAGCGATCCGCCTGCCTCGGCCTCCAGAGTGCTAGGATTACAGGCGTGAGCCACCGCACCCGGCCAAATGCAGAATTTTAATAATCACTTAAATCATACCACTGACATAACCACTAATGTATTTTGGTGTATTTTCTTTTAGTGTTTTTTCTCCCCAGAGTATATATCAGTTTTGCACCATAAAGTTCAGATTATCTTGTTATATATGCCTCAATTTTCTATTTAACTGTATTGAGCATTTTTTCATGGTATGATATTGTGTATGTAAAAACACGTTTAGCCACAATATTCTATCAGCTGGACATACTAACCCCTGAGTGTTGGCCACAGGTTGCTTCTGATTTTTCTGTTGTTTCACCAGCACTTCAGGGAACATCTGCATATATATTAATTTGTGTTTTATGCCTTCTGTTATTTCTTTTATATTGATTCCTAGTGGAGAATAGGAAAATGAAATTAAAAGAGATGAATCAGTTAAGTCTTTGGCCCTTCAGCTGGGTGGTATCATTTACGTGATGTGGCAGATGGAGAGGTCAGTGTTCCTTCTGCTCTTGAAAAGACCTGATGGCACAAGTCCCACCAGCAGCTGCTTGCAGGCCTGTCCCTGCTGGCAGCTGGGTTGTCTCATTGATTGAGGAATAGCTGTGACTTCCAGAGCTGCTCCCAATGCCATTGAAACCATCTCTTTCTTTTACAGGTGAAAGTTGCCAGAAAAGTCAGGCCAACACCATTTCCTCTCAGTGTTCTCTGAAATAATATTTACATTTTGCAAGAGGTGCTAATGCAATACTGCAATTGCTGAGGAAATCAATGACCACCCATCCCAATTACAGTAATACCTCTATTGCAATCACATCTTGTTGATAATAGCAGAAATAACCAGGACTTTAGAAAATAAGAACTCAGATGCAATGCAGTGGCAAATCATGATTTGTTATGCCTTTTGAGAACACTTATCAACAGGCACGATGCTTTGAAATATTGTTTTCCTACTTCTGTTGTTTGTATGAGTTGCTGAGTTTGGTAAACTAACTAGGGCTTGACATGTGACTGAGCAGGTCCTTTGAGGAGGGGGAACTGCATGTTTATCCGTGCTTGGGCAAATCACATGTCTGTGAATACAGAGATGCCACCAGGGACAGCTGCCTTAGAGCCAAAGGGTCTTACCCAGCATCTGCCAGTTGCCCTGGCACCAAACATGAGCAGTTTTAATTTCCAATTTTTGTAGTCCCTTTATATTTTCTTCTTCCCAGCTTCATTGTCTTTTTTGCTACATGAATTTTAAAATTGAGAGCTTTTTAGGGTGATGATGATACCCTTACTCAGTTGCTTTCTCCTGGGACCTCCAAGAACATCCTCTCAGTTCATCACAAATAGAGACTTTGGTCACGTAGAAGCCTTGTGTACTTAGCTGAGGACATCCTCATTTAGTAGATGAAGCAGCTGAAAAGTAGAGACAGCGTGACACACAGACTTGTGAAATAAAGATGAGGCTCAGAAGTGTTCTTTCTTTTAATTTTTTTCTTGTATTTTCAATTTACTGGTTCATAGATAAGGACTCTTCATGGTGAGGGGAGAAAAAGAATCAAAGCACTTTTGAAAATTACAAATGCCAGGAGAGGCCCCCTGGGAGCATTAACGTTGTCTGATATTGTTGAGTGAAACTGATGGGAAAAGTGAAGAGTTGGGGAGAGGGAGAGGAAGCTTTCTCCAGCTGCGGCTCCTGCCGGGACACAGGTCACTGGTAGAGCCACTGCCTGGCTTTGCTGGTGCTTTGTGCCTGAGCCCAGGGCTGTGGGGAGGGAGGGAAAAGCACCTCTCCACCTACGCCTTTTGTAACTTCCAGGCAATTTTGAAAGAACTGCCCCCTAGAGACACAATAAGGGTACATTTTGTGGGGTATAGCCTCACTTATATATATTTTTTAAATCTAGGGAGGGGGCAGAATGTCTTTCTCATTTTTCTACTTCTGAGAAGGAACATGGCTCCAGCAGCTGGACCGTGCTGTGGGAGCCACTGTTTTGAGCCATCAGTATTCCACGTGGCACCAATCTGTGCCCATTAGCAAAGTACCACGTGAGCTCACAGCTTTCTTCCAAGACACATCCGGCTGAGTCAGGCACATGTTATGATTGGCCATTTGTAACTGCTGCATCTAAAAATAGCATGACTGGAAGAGTTCCGTATTTAGGGCTGGTGGACACATACATGTATACCAGTGTGCTTGTAATATCAGATGTGTTGATCAGATTGTATGTCAAGTTACATCTTATAAGTGAATGAGTCACAGCGTCTGGACAGCAATGTGTTTGACAGTGCACAGATGAGTGGATAAAAGGGAATAAATAACAGTGCTTGGAAACAATGTGATGCCAACTGCAAGAAAGTAGAGTATTGAAAACTAGAGAGCTGAGATGTATCTGAAAAGGTTTTTCCTGATACACATAATGTAAAATGATATATTTATATTTTACTTTAATATTATTTTTTTCCTTAATGAATCATCCACATTTAGAAGGTAGGTTTATGTAGCCAGTTTGCTATTTTTATCATGTGCTTAATGGGAGAATAAAAACCATTTGTGTGAATCCTGCCCAGAAGCTCAGAATGTAATGACTGAAGTGCACCCAGTCTCTGATGGGTCTGAGCCTCTCCTGCACTAAGCAGCATCACAGCAACCATTCTCTCCTGACTGTCCTGAGACTGAAAACGGAATCCATCAGGCCTACAGAGCCTCTAATGACCCAAATGTTCAACACAGCATAGAATTTTCCCTGGAAAAGGTCTTACCGGCTCACAGGGAGATGCACCATGGTCAAGACCCAAGGACTTAAGTCCTAAAGACAAGTTACAGTTCTCTATTTTTCCCTCTCAAGAACTTAGAAAGAAATCCTATGTGTTTTTGTCTGTGTGTGTGTGTGTATGTCCCCGTGTTATTTTTTTAAAGCAGCATTTTTCAAAGTGTGTTCTTGTGGAAAACTAGTCTCAGTGGATGCAGAGAAAAGGGGGGCTTTGGTCATATGGGACTGGGGGCTACATCACCTTTTGCTTCTTCACAGTTCATGTCAGCATGTTCAAGGCTCTGAGAATCTCTGTAACAAACCCCATTAGAGTGTGTTTAAGCCAGAGTTCCTCAACATTCTCTGCTTCACCCCCAAAATACCCTGTTCCTGGGAAGCAGGTGTTTGGGGAAACATTTTAAGAAGTGAACATTTAAAAGATATTATGTTCCTAGAAACTAAATATATGGCATATAAATAAGATTATAACAGGATATAGAGACAAAAAGTAAAGCAGTCATATGTGTATGCTCATACGTAACTATATATGCAAGGTTGTTTCTCTGTCTCTTTCCTTTTTCTTCAAAAGATGTTTTATACTATTTTTTATTCTAACTTGATGACTTGGCTTTAAATGCAATGTTCATCGTCCCCTTTCTTCAGGGCCTTCTTTGGGATTATGGCCCTGAGCAAATATCATCTTCTGGGGGCCTATGACCATATAAATAATGAGTCTCTTTAAATGAGCATATCAGCACCATTCGAGTGGCCAGTCTCAGGGGATTCTGTAAATGCCATGCCTGTGAAAGGGAGCAAGCTGCTCACTGCTGCCCTCCTGGAACCAGACCTGGCCACCATGCCTGGGAAACTCTGTGGTTTGAGCCCCAGAGTTCCTGGTCCCTATCTATGGAGTAGTGTTGGGACATGCTCCAAAGCGGAGAGTTGGGGACCAGGCCCATGCAGGTCCTGGTGCAGGCTCGGGGTGTCCTGAGCAGATGGAACTGCCAACCACATCTGGTCTCTACTACCAGAGGTGGACTTAGGACATTTCAAGAAAAGTTCTGAGAAGTGTGGGTCTCCCCTGAAGTTCAGGGCCCGGGGCATGGCCCCTCTCTTCCCAGGACTGTATCTTCCTGTTCTGGCAGAAAGGAAAATAAAAGTTACCTGTCTCCAGATTATTTTCATAGTAGATACCCCCAACTATTTTTCCTAAATCTTTTCCCAACAATGGTATTGCATATTTTCTCTCTATGATAAGGTTTCCTCTTTACAAATCCGGAGGGATTATCCTCTGAACATCCAAAGGCTTATTCCTGCAAGCCCTGCTCATCACCCTGTTGGGTGCCTGCTGTGCTAGCAGGCAGACGTGAGCGCAGCCTTCCAACCCCATGAGTGTTGGGACTGGTTTAGCGCCATTAACTTTTCTACTTTTGTATCTGTTTTCTAGCCTAATACTGCATCTTACTTAAAAAGTTCATGAAATTTAAAAAAAAAAAAAAAAGTTCATGAAATTATCCTATTTTTGCTAGCCGATCAAACAGAAATAGCTTTTCATGTTGCAAAATCAGTTGATGAAACGGCCCTTTTCATCCCTGCAATGCTGATGAGGCCAGTCTGCAATTACAGACAGAAGCATCACTCACTTGCTGGGCTTAAATACTGGTAACCTGGTTTTAAATACTGCACTGACTTTTGTTTTTAATGAAGCATATTTCTGGACCAGCAGCCTCCTCTTTCACTTGTTATTTTTTCAAAGCAAACATGTTAACAATACTTTAAGACAGAAAGAATTATTAAGGTGAAAATTGGAAGGAAGAAATATTACACGGTGCCTTTCAAGCCCAAATTTAGTTAGTTTAGTACCACAGTGGATTACTGACATCATTGCTACATTCTTTGAGCAGGGGTAGCTAATCAGTGTAGTTTATGTATCATCTGGTATTCTGAAAGTATTTTCAGTCATTGTGTTATTTGGCCTGACCATCTTCCAAGGTTCTCAGACTCGAGAGCCTCTAACAATGCCTAGACTTTTCCTGTCTACAGAGGAGGGACAGCTGCTGAATATCCATATTCCATAAATGTGTCATATGCAAGGTCTCATTCAGTTTAATCTTGACACCAATCCTGTGATTTACATACCATTATCCTTACTTTATAGAAGAGCAAACCTGTCATCTTTCTACCATCTGCCCATCCACGAGTCACAACAGAGCCTCATTGTAAGCACAGACCCTGTCTCTCTTCCTTGCTGACTCTGTTCTCATGACTGTCAACATTTACACTCTTAGTCATAATGTACTTTAGGGCAGTGAACAAAATCCACACGCTACTCTGTGAATGACTTTGCCATCTACCAAATTGTTCCAGTATATACAAAAACAAGTAAAAACCAAAACAAACTAGGGAAACAGTCCCCTATGAAGTTTAGTTAATTGTGTGTCAACTCATCAGGGCATTGCAGGATTGTGTAAATGTAGGTACGCATGTAAAGCAAGCGTGGCAATAGGAGAACAACTGGTAAGTCTTGATTGTGTGTAAAAGGATCTGCACTGTACCAGTCTGCTGACTGTACGGTAGTCCCCCCTTATCCGTCGTTTCACTTTCCACAGTTTCTATTACCCAGGGTCAACTGTGGTCCCAAAATGTTACGTACGATAAGATATTTTGAGAGAGAGAGAAACCACATTCACATATCCTTAATTACGGTATATTGTTATAATTATTGCATTTTATTATTAGCTATTGTAAATCTCTTACTGTGCCTAATTTACAAATTAAACTTTATAATAGGTGTTTGTATATATATAATATGTATTATATATATATGAAAAACATAGTGTACATAGAGTTCAGTGCTGTCAGTGGTCTCAGGCATCTACTGGGGCCTTGGAACGTATGTCTCAAGGATAAGGGGGGACTACTGTGCTGTAATAAGCATTTGGAAGAAATACTTGACGACATAATTTTAAATGATTGAAAGATATTCCATTCTAAGATTGCAAATATGGAATATTTGAATGCTGTCAATGTGCAAGAGTTAATTCCATTATTCACATTAACTGTGGCGTGCCCATCTGTAGCAGTCTTTTATAGGCTTCCAACCAAGAAGTTAAATTTCTCTAGGCCACTATTTCATCATAATTATTGATGAAATGCTAAAACTTTACTCACTGTTAGCAGTTGTCAATTATCTAGTGACTGTTAAATGAAAGGTATTTATATTACATGAAAAATAATTCCTGATTGGCCTTATTCCTAAAAACTCTATTTAACTTTTCTGAATTAAGTTTACTATTTGACCTCCTCTGACTCACTGGGAAGTTATATGTGTACAGAACAATAAATGAGACTTGCTAAAGGTTCTTAAAATATATTTAATGAAAGAATAAAACATGAAATCTCTGGAAGAAGTAGTGCCTTTGGACTCACTGTAATCTGTATTAGATTGTGTTATGATTTAAGAAATCATTTTGTTTGTGCATGTGTCTGCATGTAGCCATGGAGGGTGGTTTGGAGACTACGTTTTCTTCTAAATGTTTTGTGGCTATAGCTATGAGTTGAAATCTTTAGTAAAATTCAGAAAGTATAATTCTGTTTCCCACTTTTACCCAATTTTACTTACTTTTACTGATTTTATTTATATAATACCATAACTTTTCTCTCTAAATAGTGGCTGAATGTATATTTTTGAAAATTTGATTATTCTTTCTGTAAATTTTTTTTTATTGTTTTAGAAGTGGGGTCTTGCTCTGTTGCCCAGGCTGGTTTCAAACTCCTGAACTCAAGGAATCCTCACACCTTGGCCACCCAAACTGCTGGGATTACGGGTGTGAGCTACCACACTCAGCGTCGAAATTTGATCATTCTATATCAGTTTTGTAACTTGTGATTTTTTACTATAACTACAACAAAATATTCCTGTCAATTTAGTAAATCTCATTATTTTAAATAGCAGCAGATCACTGTGTTATGAGGATGTGCCGTGGCAGGTTAACGCATCTCCTATTGTTAGGTTCTTTTTTTCGTTAATCAGCTTTATTGATGTATGATTGACCTACAGTAAACTGCACATATGTAAACTGTACAATTTGATAAGTTTTAACACATATCTAGACCGTGAAACCATCATCAGAATTGAGATAATGAACGTATCTGTCATCCCCCAAAGTTTCCTGAGTCACTTTGTGATCCCTCCTGCTCCTCCGCATGGGATGCAGCATCTCCAGGCAAACACCGATCTTCCCGCTGCAGTCCTGCCTCTGCTGGGGGCCCCGGGCGACAGACAACTCTGTGCAGCCCACTCTCCTCCTTCCCCCAGAATAATGCCGTCTCCCCCTTGATTTTTTGTAAGGATTATATTTGATGATGGAGGTACAGTACAGATGGGAGAACATACTAAAGTGACTGCTTTAAAGGCAATGAAGTGCTGTCAACCTCAGACTGCACAGAAGTGCACTAATGTGAAGTTAAGGCTCATATGTGCAAAGTTCCTAGAACACTGCCTGGCATATGCTAAGTGTAATATAAGTGTTTACTAAATTTTAAAAATATAATCATACCAATATAAAAGTTGGTGAAACACAGAACTAATGCAGATTTTGAATAGGAGACAGGGAAATCCCTTGATAGTTTTGTGATTGTAATTATTTAAGAAAGTAGGGATCTAAGATCATTATCCTTGTGAAATTTTTAAAAAGTATATATGAGGAGTAATCATGCTGGAAAATATAATAGAAAACTCAAGGCTAATTTCATGGTATATAAGCCGCTTTCCTTCTACAACAAATGAGGATATAGCAATAAAAAGTATTATCTGTTATACCCCCCAGCTTTTCATACATTTCTAAGTTTTTAATATTTTATGAGTATGCTGAATATTAGTTAAAATAACTCCTGTTCTCTAAAAATCTATCTCCAAAAATCTCTATTTTTGTGTAATACTTTACCCGTTGGTGTGACCTTTCAATTTCTAGACAACAAAACATTTAAAAGTGAAGCTTTTATCGAAAGCTAAGCGCATGTAACTTGCATTGTGTGAAAACGGACCCCAATTCTTTTTACTGTGGTATAGTTTATGGGGACATTGTCTCAGCTCTGCCCCTACTGTGTAATTTGAACCTGGGTTAGGCCGCCTTCATATTGTGGACAAAGAATGGATCCTGTGATAACTAAATCAAGAGACCAGGGTTCCGGTGAGAGGATGAGGCAGCTGGGATGCGGTCACCTTCACAGAGGGACATAACAGCAGTGGGTTACTGTAATGGGTCCAGATCTTGGCCTGTTTTATCCATCTAGTCATCTGTAATTTTTTGAGCTTACAGAAGGAGATTGCTTGCATCTTGGTGGCATGAGGTTACATCTTTGGACATGACCTTTTTGACTGGACTTGGAGCTGGAGAAAGGACAGGAACTGGAGCTTGGACACGTTCCAGGGCAACTTGGTTTATACTTGGCCAGAGTAATTTACCCTCTTAGCACATTGAGCTGAATGCCTCTGGCTACCTGTGGTTGAGCCACCTACTGGCCCACTCTCAAAATCTCTATGCGTGCTTTGGAGATAGGGAATAACAACACTAGAGGGACTATACATGGGCTGTATCATGAAGTCTTACCAGATTCAAGCAAATGCATATTTTGCATTCTTTTGGTTTTTTGTTTGTTTTACCAGAATGAAGTTCCTGAGGTGAAGAAAGAGGAGACTTTGCTGGATCTGGACTTTGACCCTTTCAAGCCTGAGGTAGCATCTGCGGGTTCTGCCGGAGTGACCCACTCGCCCATGTCTCAGGTATCAGGTGCTTTTTGGAGGTTTGTGGCTGATACTTCATAAACCTCAAGAAGCTCAGGAAGGTAACAGATGTACCCTGTCCCTTTCAAATGACTATTATCCACTTTTATTTTTGGTTGGCAAATATTTACCAATAGGAGGGAGGAGTAGAGAGATGATCTCATCAGTGTCAATTATTGTAAACCTCCCACACCATTAGCTTCCTCTACCCATAGACCTGGCGTAACCACACACTCCTGTTTACCCAGGAATCGTCTCTCCCAGAGTGATTGTCAGCAGCGCCCAGGTGTGGATGATCCATTTTATGGCTTCCCTAAATAAGGCTCTTTCCTGTGGCTTTGGGTTTCCTCTTCTCACTATTTTCTCTGCTTTCCTTCCTCATACTTTGCAAATTAAGGCTTGTTTGAAATAACCATGAGATTAGGCCCCAACAGAAATGTCTCTCAGTCCCCACAGCTCTGACTTGATGAGGTTGTGCTCATCCCCCGCATTGCAGAAGCGTCCCTCCTGTGATCCTGACTGTGGTTTGACGCGGCGCTGGCCTTGCCTATCCAAGCCTGTCCCTGCTCACCACGTCCTCACTCTCGGCCTTCCTCCCATTCCGGCAGTCACTGTGATGGCATCTCTGGCAGAAGGATTGCTGGGGAGGTGCTATAATGTCCTGTGGGTGACTCCTCTGGAACACAGTTAGTTTACAATTGTCTGGGCTAATGGAAAAGTTTACTCAAAATTTGTCGAAACAGAAGTTGTTTATACCAGTACTTTGGATGTGATTGGGGTCTCACATTTGAATTTAGGCAAATCCAAAGATGCTGTAATATACTTCAAATTAGTTAGTGAAAGAATATCATAAAGCCCAACTTAGAAACTGAGACTCAGCTCAATTTCCTGGTCTTGAAACCTTTTTGGTACATTACAGTAAAGCACTGGGGAAAAAACAGCTCAATATCAACCTCAATAAATAAGGATTCTCTCTAATCCATGCTTTGTTCTAGAATGTTGGGGTTAATAAAGTTCTCCTTATTGTAAAATAGGAGCAATAAAAGTCTATAATGTCAATAAAGTAGAAAATTAAGTAGATTAGGCCCTAGCTTTAAGACACTTTCCCAAAAATGGGTCCTTAGGTGAATGTTTCAGGAAGCTGTCTCAGTTAACTCTCTTCTAGGAGATTCA
This sequence comes from Lepilemur ruficaudatus, assembly GCA_963574885.1. NCBI lineage: Eukaryota > Metazoa > Chordata > Mammalia > Primates > Lepilemuridae > Lepilemur > Lepilemur ruficaudatus. Next base: position 9,924 of record CAUYRT010026449.1, read on the forward strand.
TGATGTGCATTAGAACACTCGAGGCTCTGAGAAGTCCTAAAATGAAAAAAAAGTTTAGATTTGTTTAACTTAGAGTTTCCCAAATTTGTTTGACTGCAGACGTTGATTTTAATGAAACTTTTCGTAACATTCATTGAAGTGTTCTTTAAAACATACTTTGGGAAATACTAAAGTATTGCTAAATACTAAAGTAGTAATTGTCAACAAGTTTGAGGGTTCCACCATGATGGTCAAGAAAAGTAGAAAATGAATGTACATATAATTCAGTGTACTTCCTTCTCAGAGCTCGCTCATCACTGCAGACAGCCCGCAGAGTGCATGGGATTCCTCCTGCCTTACCTTCTGTTCTTCATTTCTTTTGTGGCAGAAGCAAAATTTCCATAGTAAATACTCTAATGATTAGGGGGTGAGATTTCACTGCAGTTTTGTCTTCAGGTTTGAATTATGAGAGAAAACTCTTTTACATTAACTCATGATTAAATCAATCCATAAATCATGGAACTTTGTGCAGATTTAAGACTAAGGGATTCAATCCATAAATCAAGGAATTTTGTATGGCTTTAAGACTAAGGGATTCCTCCAATTGTTTTTTTAAATGACCTTCTTTAAATTTTCAAAAGTCTTAGTTCTGAAGTAAACACATTAGTGTGGTTAGGGCGAGTGGTTTGTGTCCCTGTGCTCTTCCCTCAGGGCAGGTAATAAACTCTCCTGGCCTCCTGGTGACCTGAGTCACCTCACAGAATAGTCATCCTGTAACCCAGCTCTAATCACATCTCTCCTTTTTGGCTAAGAAGAAAAGTCTTAGGCTGAGTGAAGAAAAGCACGGTGCTGTTAGGTTCTGCACGCCTCCTTTCCCCTCCACTCAGAATCATGTCCCATCACCCGACCCCATGTTTCAGCTGATGTTCTTGCTGCTAGCAGGACACCTCATCTTGTGATCTCTGCAGTGTCCATGTGAACCAAGTCATCCTTTCATGATCCCGGGGACTGATACACATGATGTTTCGCATTTGCTGCCTTCCTTTTAAAGAGTGTTGCTGTCTGCATTATGCAGAGATGTACTCGCTTTTCTGATCTGTGATTCTTAAGGGGCTGGAAAGCAAGGAAACAGAAACCATCTGGATAATCAGAAAATGCAGAACAAGTCCATGTACAAAAACACTGTGGCTTTCACTGGAGCTGTTCTACTGTCCTGTCTTAGTCATTCTACAAGATGCTAGAATGGGCCCCCACCAAGTGGGTGTGTGTAGTCAGCACCACAGGGCCTGCTTTCTGTAGTGCAGGAATCCAAATGAGACATCTGTAATCTCATCTGGAAACTGTAATGCTTTTATGATGGGAGTGCCAGGCTCTCTAGTTTGCTGTTCACACTCAGTGATTCAAAACAAGTGC
>CAUYRT010026450.1:0-12878 GCA_963574885.1 Lepilemur ruficaudatus
TAGCACTCTGGGAGGCTGAGGCAGGTGGATAGCTCAAGGTCAGGAGTTCAAGCCTGAGTTGCCAGCCTGAGCAAGAGCGAGACCCCGTCTCTACTATAAATAGAAAGAAAGTAATTGGTCAAATAAAAATATATTTAAAAAAAATTAGCCAGGCATGGTGGCGCATGCCTGTAGTCCCAGCCACTCGGGAGGCTGACGCAGTAGGATCACTTTGAGCCCAGGAGTTTGAGGTTGCTGTGAGCTAGGCTGATGCCATGGCACTCTACAGCCCAGGTAACAGAGTGAGACTCTGTCTCAAAAAAAAATAAATAAATCAAAAATGTTAGAAATAATACTTTATGTGGAAGTCAACCTTGACTCTTTTCTTTCTTCCTCTATATCCAATTATCTTGTCTCGTCAATTTTACCTCCTCGGTTTTTGTTGAATTATTCTCCTTCTGTCCATCCTTACCATCACCACTACTACCATATTTTACATTGTCTTACCCAGATTAATTTCAACAGATCTTCCTAAATCCAGACTTGGCCTGTTAATATTTATCTGCTACACAGCCCCCAGAATCATCTATCTAAAGAACATAGATAACACTTCTCTACTTAAAAACAATCCTTCATTGGCTCTCTACTTTTTATTTATTTAACAAATATTTATATAGCACTTACCTATATGCTAGGCACTGTTTTAAGTGTTTTATAAACATTCATTTACTCCTCACAACAACCCAGAAGAATTTAATGAGCCCAATGCAATCCAGCCATATAAGCAGCAGAGCTGGAAGTTAAACCCCAGGTACCCACACACTCCAGTCTGGGCTCTTATCCACCGTTCTATGCTACCTCCCTATTTCCTAAAGTCCACGTGCTTTAAAACAGTTTATAAGGTCTTTGATTAGTATCTGGCCCCTGCCCACATTTCAAGTTTCATTTCTAATCAAATCAGACCCTACTGACACTTCAGTAACACTGAGCCCCTTGTAATACATGCCTTCCCCCTCCACACTTTGTGACCATTATGACTCTACTCTTGCTGTCCTCTCTGTCTGAAGCACCTTCTAGTACCTCAGCACAGTTCCTATAACAGAGTGCACTGAATACATTTTGACGAAACAATGAACTTTTTAATGTCTCAAAGTTATAAGCAATAAACAAAAATTTTGTTATTAATTACACTGGCTAGACATACGAAACACCAAATGTCTTAGAATTCAAGTCTCCAATATACCTAATTAATTACCCATTAAGACACACAGACAATAACAAAAAAAAAAAAACCAAAAAAACTCCTCAACCTTGGTACTCTCTATTTCTTATCACTTCATAACATCCACATCCACTCAGTAGTACCCAAACCCAAACAAAAAACATCAATCCTCACTTTCCTCATTCCTTACCCCCTCATTCCCCATATCCAACTAATTTTATACATGCTGAACGAAACCCTCTCAAATCCATTCTTTCAATCTGTACTTCCACTTACATAGCCTCTTCATGGATCTCCTGGCCTCCACAGCTGCATCTTCCACAATGCTGACAGCTGCCTTTCTAAAAGGCAAATCTAATGATGGCATTTATCATAACTTAAAAATCTCTACTGGTAGCCAAAGGACAAAAGCAGTGGTTCTCAAAAACAATCAACTGAAAAATGCAGATATCCCTGGTGCCACTTCTAGGAATTCTGATTGTATAAATTTAAGACAAAGCCTGGAAATACGCATTTTTATCAGGTAATTCCAATGCAGATGGTTCATGCACCACCCTGTTCTCAGGGAAAGTACTTATCCCTTCACTCTCACCCTTCACTCCAGCCATACTGAGCTACATGGAGCTTCCCTTTACCACCAACCTGTACTTATGAGACTGTGTACAAATTAATTCCTCTGCCAAGAATATCCTCCCCACCAACCACAATGTGAAAAGCTTTCTTCAAAAATGTTCAACCAACATCTTTTTCAAGATTTCCTTGAAAATGCTAAGCTTTCATATATCACCAAGTACATATTTTGATTACAGCACAGTTAAAAATACATACATATATACACACAAACATATATGACACCTCTGCGTGTCAAACATATTTATAAACTTTAAGATCTTTGAGGGCAGGCACAGACAATTATGTCTGTATTCCCAATGCTTAGTATATAATACAGCTAAATAAATGTTCGCTGGAGAGAAAAGTGATGAAAATTTAAAAGAAAAACAAAAACATACAGTGGTGTTAGATAATTTTTTTAAAAGTAGAAACCCAATGAGGTTCTCTACACAACTGTCAAAGTAGAGGGCAAAACTGAAAACTGTAAGAACAGTAATAACTACAATTCTCAAGAATTATCTTGCCCTCAAATTATAAATTCTCTTTAATTTAAAACAAATATCTCTTTCAGGACATGGATCTACCAGTTCTGTAGATAAGAGTCTAATCAGTCAAAATATTTTGTTTGCTGCTGCAATATTTAAATTTTATTTTGGAAGCCAGGTGTAGTGGCTTGTTCCTGTATTTCCAGCTACCCAAGAGGCCGAAACGGCAGGATCACTTGAGGCCAGGAGTCTGAGGGAAACCTGCACAATATAGTGAGAACTTGTTTCCAGTAAAAAATAAGATAAAATGTATTCAGGGGAAAGGAAAGAACAGGGTCAATTCAGCTACTAGCATAAAACCCATGAATAAGATAGTCCATTTGCTTTGCTCCTGAGATCACAACAGTCTCCTTCTAAACCAGCCTCCAAATGAAGAGCTCTTCTCTAAAATTCCAACTCCTATTTACAGCCCATGTAACTCAACATCAGTCTGGACAGCCAACACTGAGTTTTATTCTCAGACTAATTTCTAGAGGAATGTTTATTTTATAGCTTCTTCAAAGGCTTTCTCTAACCTTTATTCTTTAAACAATTATCGACATTAAAACACTGTATTTTAAAACACAAACTAGAAAAAATTGGAGGTATCTAAATTAGCAATATTTAAAATTCTGGGTCAGGCGTAATGGCTCTCACCTACAATCCTAGCACTTTGAGAGGCTGAGGCAGGAGGAATCACTTAAGGTCAGCAGTTCGAAACCAGCCTGAGCAAGAGCGAGACCCCATCTCTACAAAAAATAAAAAAATTAGCTGGGCTCAGTGGTGCACACCTGTAGTCTCAGCTGCCTGGGAAGCTGAGGGAGGAGGATCATTTGAACCCAGGAATGTGACATTGCAGTGAGCTATGATGATGCCACTGTACTCTAGCCCCAGCAACAGAGCAAGACCCTGCCTCCAAAACAACAACAAAAAATTCTAAACAAAATTTTCTGATAGTTAAAATATGTAAGTTATTTTAACAACCGAGGAGAGAGGATCAATCTGCCTCACAGAAGGATCACAAATAATATATGTAAATGCTCTCCTGTCCAGGAGGTAGAACTTGACTAGCTTCGTAAGGACAAAGCAGGGAAGGGAAAAGTAATAACTTTATGGTAGAGAAAACTGGCAAACATCACATTAAACAAGTGATGAAGGTTAACATCACCAGTGACATCTGTGGGTATTACGTAGCCTCTGATACAATGTGATGAGAAGTAAACTTCACCTCTGTCACATTTTGTCCAGAAAACTCAAAACCCCAGTCTAAATCATGAAAAAAAACATCAGACAAATCCAGTTTGGAAGACATTCTATAGGACTCTGACCAGTACTACTCAAGATTGTCATGGTCATGAAAAAAAACAAAGAAAAACTGACAAACCATCACAGACCAGAAGAGACTGGGGAAATATGACAACCAAATGCAATGTAGTATCTTAGACTGAAAGTGGAACAGAAGAGAGGACATCAATGAAAAAACTGGTGAAATCCAAATAGTCTGAAGTTTAGCTAACCGTAACACACCAAGGTTAGTGTCTTAATTTTGACAAATGTACCACAGAAATGTTAAGATGTTATCAATGAGGAAAACTGGGTGTAGGGTATATTCAAGAACTTTCTAGACTTTCTTTTCAACTTTTCTGTACATCTAAAATGATTCCAGGCCGGTGCGGTGGCTCACGCCTGTAATCCTAGCATTCCGGGAGGCCAAAGCGGGAGGATAGCTCAAGGTCAGGAGTTCGAGACCAGCCTGAGCAAGAGCAAGAGCAAGACCCTGTCTCTACTAAAAAGTAGAAAGGTATCAGTCGGACAACTAAAACTATGTAGAAAATATTAGCTGGGCATGGTAGGGCATGCCTCTAGTCCCAGCTACTCAGGAGGCTGAGGCAGAAGGATTGCTTGAGCCTAGGAGTTTGAGGTTGCTGTGAGCTAGGCTGACGCCTTGGGCACTCTAGCCCAGGCAACAGAGTGAGACTCTGTCTCAAAAAAAAAAAAAAAAAAAGATTCCAAAATAAAAAGTTTATTTTTTAAAAAAAGAAACACTATAGGTTTAAAATAATATTTAAAATTTCAAACAAAAATTCTCATTGTTAAAATAAATGTAAATTATACTTTGCAGTTTAAATAAAATGCTTATTTGCAATGTAATTTTATATTAAAAACCTGAATTTTTCCATCTGGCATTGATTTACATAGCCCATTGTGTCCACTAAGAAGCCATCACTGGTTCAAACATATATAATGGATAGCAAAGAAGAATCCTTAGCACTAATTTTAAAGCAATATGCTTAAAATTATAAAAAAAATGCTCAACATCTCTAATTATCAGGGAAATGCAAATCAAAACCACAATGAGATATCACTTATCTCCAGTGAGAATGGCCTTTATCAAAAAGTCACAAAACAATAAATGTTGGCGTGGATGCGGAGAGACAGGAACACTCCTACACTGCTGGTGGGACTGCAAACTAGTGCAACCCCTGTGGAAAGCAATATGGAGATACCTGAAAGCGATACAAGTAAATCTACCGTTTGATCCAGCAATCCCACTACTGGGCATCTACCCAACAGAACAAAAGACACTCTAAAAAAGACACTTGCACTCGAATGTTTATAGCAGCACAATTCACAATTGCAAAGTTGTGGAAACAACCCAAGTGCCCATCAATACATGAGTAGATTAATAAAATGTGGTATATGTATACCATGGAGTACTATTCAGCTATAAGAAACAATGGTGATATAGCACCTCTTGTATTTTCCTGGATGGAGCTGAAACCCATTCTGCTAAGTGAAGTATCCCAAGAATGGATAGACAGGCACCACATGTACTCAGCAGCAAACTGGTTTCACTGATCAACACCTAGGTGGACACATAGGAACAACATTTACCGGGTGTGGGGCAGACGGGAGGGGGGAGGAGGGGATGGGTATATACATACATAATGAGTGCGATGCGCACCGTCTGGGGGAGGGTCAGACTTGAGGCTCTGACTCGAGGAGGGGGGCAAGGGCAATGTACATAACCTTAACATTTGTACCCCCATAATATGCTGAAATAAAAAAAATAAAATAATTCGAAAACCCATATACACAAAGAAGCCAGAAACAACACAAAATGAAAATGTAGTCCTATCACCCAGAGATAATGACTGTGGACACCTGGATTTCCTCTAGGTTTCCCGCTCCCCCCTTTCCCCTCCCCCCGCCTCCTCCTGGCTACTGGCTCTGAGGACCCCAGGCAAGGGGGGGGGGCGGAGTGTAGGGTCATGCTCTCCTGCCGCTGCTGCTTCTAAACTCTTGCTCCAGTCTCCCTTCGTAATCCTCTCGCACCACCTTCTAGCTCTTCCAGATTTTTTTGGTTCGCTCCATTTCAGCCTGAGTGAGCCCCGCCTCCTTCATTTCTCAGAGGACAATTCACACAAGCCTCTTGTATAATGACTTATATTGAAAGGTTTGGGTAAAGCGTGATTTCAGCATGGGAAAAGGAAGATTAGACACCGTTACTGCTGCCTGGGGACTTGGGTTGCTGTCTCTCTCTGCGAGGTGCAAGGTCCTGCCACCATCATGCTTGGCCCTCCCCAAACTCTCCTCCCATCCACTCTCTTCTTGTTTGTCCCTTGTTCCCCCAAACTCCTTTCTCTTGGGTGACAAATGGACCACTCTAGAGTTCCTATTACTTTGTTATGCTAAGGAATTTAGTTCTCTGTTTATCTCAGTCTCTCACTTGAAGACTAGCCCAGGGCCTTCCCTGCCGTAGCCAGAAGGACAGGGATTTTCTAAATCAAATAGGCGTCCACTGCAGAAATGAATCTGCCATCTTTCTAGAAGGCAGAGCAGTGGGGATTTATTTTATTTTAATTTCCTCCTTTCCATGAAATGAAAAGTCTTTAATGAATACTCTTTAGCTAAATTGGTGTGTACGTGTGTGTGGGCACGCACAAACCTGAACCATGTCTTTGGACTCAATTCTTGGAAGTGAAAGTCTAGGTGAGGAAATATGACCAATTTCAAGGATTTTGCCTCATTCTGCCAAATCAGCATGCAGAAAGGGGTCTCACCCTCCCTGCCACAACGCCAAGTGAGAGTTTGCTTTCTCTTACCCTGGCCAGCTTTGGATAATATAATTTAGAGGGGAAAAGAATTGGCCCTTTTGATAGGTACAAGTCACACCTGCATGTTGGTATCATTTCAAAAGCTGTTTTGAGCCAGGTGTGGGCAGAGCCCGGGAAGGAGGAGCCCTCTGTGGAAAGCCCACATGTCACCTATTTGCACGCTTCCAGCTGGAATCCTAAGTTTTGCACAGCCATTTACCAAAGCGTTTCCAAATGCCACTTTCCAATCTGCGTCAGACCTTTTCTACATATTAATGCGATTCTGTTACTAATGCATATATTTTTGCTGTTCTACGCACATTTGCATTTGAAACTCTAACGAGCTTACAGGGCAAGCCAGCTCCCTGGGGGAGAAGGATTCGGTTGCTTCTCCCTGGGTTCCACGATGATGTCCTGAGTGGGTCACGTGAGCGTCAGGATCAGCTCTTGCAGCACGCTCTCATCTGTTGCTAAACGTGGGCCCCAGCCCAGTTCTGGACTCAAACCTTCTCGTCCTCTGGGCACGGCCTGCTAGTTCCCTTGTGTATTCCCACTCAAGGACAACGGGTCTGTGTTAGGGAGTCTGGCCCCTTGCTTTGCCCAGGGTGGGATCGATGGCCCAGAGCTAAGTTAGGAGTTTCTGCAGAGGTGACTCAGGCCAAGGAGAGCCAGACAGTCGCACCAAGTCCGAGTCCTTTGGGAAAATTTTTCCCAGTCTCTGACCAACTACACTGCATGGGCCTGCAGGGTGCCTTTGAGCGTCACTGCCTGAGCAGGCCTCAGACGCTGGGCCCATGGGAGTTTGGGCTCTAAAGAGAGCTTCTGGGAGCTCACTGCCACCCTCTGCTCCTCCCCTTCCCTGGGCTTGAGCATGGGAACAGCTGTCACTGCCAGTGGGACCTTGAGAGCTTGCTTGGAAGCCTTAGATATGAGGGAGCGATTAACCCACTATGAACTGAAAGCAGCGCGATGGCGTGACTACCCAGCTGGACATGAGACCCCCAGTAGGTGTCGGTGCTCCCTTGGCCTTTAACCTGCCTCCTTTCACCCTGTTGTGCATGAGGACCGTCCAGCATAGATGGCACCCTGGACTCTCCTTGCTCATCCCCTACCCCCTCCAAACCCTGCTGTGCCCCATTCTGGCTTCTGGGCTCCACGTCCTGGTTTTGATTCTGCATCTTAGACTTTGGGCTTATGCTGCGTCTGTCAGGATCCCAGCTTGCTCTGGAATTCTGATGGGCATCAGTTTTTCTCTTTTCATGATCCAAGATGCCACAAGTAAAAATTCCTGTCTGGGCTCAGTCCTGTGTCCAAGAAGCTGAGTCCAACCTGGGGACAGGGAAGCAATAGCTGGTCCTCATATCCATCCTTCCAAAGGCACAGATAGTTCACGAGGAAAGGTCCGATGCATGCATCTCCCCCTTCTCTGTACCCCTATCACAGGCGCCCCCAGTGTAGGTGCCTCACATGTCTTCGGCCTGTGCCTGCCTGCCCGACTCTATGCAGCAGCAAGCACCAAAGCTCTTCACCACCAAGGCCCTGGACTCTCTCTGGCCAGGACTAGGAGGGCACCTGAAGCCTCAGCAAATCCCCCAAGTCGAGGGAGGAGGGTTCTGAGCTTCTGCCATTCCCAGGCAATTCCTGGGAAGAGACTGTTAATCACTGACCTAAGACCAGCCTCACCCCAGGCCAGGGCTGGCATTTCCTGGTTTGATCCTAATTCTTATCAGGAACAGAGGAATATCCTGGGAAACCAGGAAATGTTAATTGGTTTCCCAGGGCTACCGTAACAAATTACCACAAACCAGGTGGCTTAAACCAACAGAAATTTATTCTTTCACTATTCTGGGGGTCAGAAGTCCAAAATCCAAGTGTTGGTCAGGTTGGCTCCTTCTGGAGGCTCCGAGGGACACATCTCTCTCCTACTTTCTGGTTGCTGCCAGCAATCCTTGGTGCTCCTTGGCTTGTGGACGTGTCACTCCAACCTCTGCCTCTGTCGCCACATCACCTTCTCCTCGGTATGTCTCATCCCCTTTCTCCTCTCTTCTCAGGACACTGGTCCCTAGGTTTAGGCCCACCGTAGTAATCCAGGACGACCTCATCTTAACATCTCTCTTTGTTTGTGCTACTAAAACAAAATACCATAAACTGGGTAATTTATAAATAATATCAATTTTTTTCTCACCATTCTGAAGGCTGGGAAGTGCAAGGTGAACAAACCACAGACTCAGTGTCCCCAAGGCCTGCTCTCTCTGCTCCCAGGGTGACACCTTCTAGCTGCATCCTCCGGAGGGGATGAACACTGTGTCCTAACATGGTGGAAGGCAGAAAGGCAAAAAGAGCATGACCTCTCTCTCAAGCACTTTTATAAGGGCATCTGATCTGAATTATGAAGGCAGAATCCTCATGCCTCAATCGCCTCCTATAGTCCGCGCACCTCTTACTGTTGCGTTAGGGGTCAAGTGTCAACATAAATTTTGGATGGGACAAAACACTGAAACTGTAGCAATATCCTTAACTTAATTACACCTGCAGAGACTTTTTTTCCCCAGATGAGATCACATTCACAGGTTTTATGGGTTAGGACATGGACAAATCTTTTTGGGGGTCACTCTCCAACCAACCACAGAGCCCTACCCTGAACCCCAGCTGCATGCTGGATCCACATTCCTGTCTGCTCCCCTAGAAGCAGAGCCTTGTCCGCAGGGCTCTGGGCCCCTCGCCGACTCCCTGCCCCAGCCTGTGGGCCTGGGAACCTTGTCCAGCCCCAGGCCTCACTCATGCCTGCAAGGCTCTCCCCGCTTATAGACCAAACTCTTCATTCCCCCAGAATGTCAGAATTAATCAGAGTTCACTGTACCCCATTAGATACAGAGCAGTGGATGGCTGGGCTGGACTCTGGCTTAGGGAAAGGGCACAGGCTTTGGTGAGAGACGAATTTTGGTTCTTAGCGCCAGTACTCACACTATTGTTAGGGGCTCACTCAATGTTTCTGAGCCTCGGTTTCCTCCACTGTAAAGGAGGGATGGCACAGGGTGTCTTGCCCCTTACTTTCTTTTGTCCTCTTCATGCCACCTTCCGGGGTAAGGGCCTTTGTTCCTACAGAGAAAAGAGGCAGCATCCACAGTGTGGTATATTGGGATGTGGAAATATGGCGGAATTATGCTGAAGAGGAAAAGCTGCTCCCCGTCCCAGGTAGGAAACAAGATAGAACTGGAGGTCTAGGGTGAGGATACAGAGGGCACTGCTGGCTAGCTGACATATAGTCTGTGGGAAATGTCCACTCTTGTGGTAGAGCACCTGCAGAACTTTCCAGAATTTACAGGCATAACTCAAGGGCTGCAGATAGGAAGTGTTCAGTAGGTGTTAATTCCCTCTGCTCCTATTTTCTTCTGCTGGAGCCAGCGCTGCCTGTCCTAGCTTCCTCCCTGGTATACCAAACACTGCTAAGTCCAAGTGTGCCTCTTAACCTCACGACAGCACAGAAACCTAATACTCCCAGCCTCCTTGTACCCCCCAGGAATGGGTTAATCAGGGGCCCTGTGTGCCAGCCCGAAAGCCACCGCTGGAACAGCTGGCAGGAAGGATGGCTGTGCCGTCACAACGCAGAGCAGAGTTGGCAGTGGGTGAGGTGACGTGTGATCATGGGTTCGTTTTAGCTGGAGTCCACCTCTGATTACAAGCGTCACACGGAGCGGGTTTTCAGTCATCTCGACTTTACAGCAAAATTCAGAATGAAGGCGTCTTATCATTTTCTGACAGTCACTGTGGATTTCTGTGATGGGTGAGTTTAGCTTAAACTAGTCACAGTTGACAATGAATATGCAAACAGATGCTAAATAGGGCCTTTGCTCATCTTCCTACCCCACAGTGAGTGTTATGCCACATTTGGGAGTGTGAGAGTCACCTGCCCATGTCCAACCCTGAGTGCCTGCTGGCCTGTTCCCAGGTTGCCTTCCCCATCTGCCAAGATTGTTCAGGGCTTGAATCACCTAGACCTGAGCCCAGGTTGGCTTTTCTCCACTAGTGAGAGAGCATCCACTCACACAGCCCCCTGACTAATTAACTGAGCTCTGCCCAGGGCCTTTTTGTGGATGGGTAAAAGAGAACATGTAGCCCTTTAAACATGCTTAATTAAGTAGTGGTAGGGTGGTGGGGGGGAAATACTGGGCTCCTTAGCAAAGGGCTGGGCCTTGAAGCCAGCCTCATGGCATATTTGCACAACGTGCTCTGTGTTTGCGTGTTTGAAATGGGATCGATCTGTCTGGAGGACGCCTGACATACTGCATTAGGACACACTCTTCCTCAGCACAGCCAGGTTTGGGGAAAGTTTGGAGGAATGTGCCGCTGCCCCCCAGACTCTCCTGTAGATGAGCTGTGATTCTGCTTTCAGAAAGGTTAACCAGCTGCTGCCAAGTACGGGCTATAAGATATACAGGCAACGGCAATGCTAGTCGGAAGTGATATTTGAAATATTTAATAACAGGAATAGCACAGCCGCCAGCCAATCAGAATAAGCAACAGCTGTGAACAACAGAGAGCGCTGTGCTGGTGGCCGCTAGCTGGACGTCAGCGTTCCACAGTTTCACACATATTCTCCCATTTGATGAGAGCCACTACCCTGTGAGATGGGTTTGGATACTGCCCTAACTTTAGAGATTTCCTACTTTTGAGGTTCAAAGAGGTCGTATTTCTTCCCCAAGGCCACGAAGTTAGTGGGAGAGCGGGAAGCCAAGTACCCTCCATGTTCTTTCTACCACACCACGTGTCTTGCGCCTACACAGATGCCCGAGCTGGACCAAGTCCAGGAGGATCAGGAGCAGCCCCAAACCCTGACCCAGCCTGTGGCTGGGCTGCTGACTGGTAAGCCCGGGGCAAAAGGGGGACGTGGCAATGCTCTGGGATTTTGGATCATATCAGGGCGGAGCCAAAGAGCCAGGGTGCACCTTCGTGTGCCCTCTGCTGACAAAGCGCTATGATCCTACGAGAGGCTCAGAGAAAGAGAGGGCTGCACAGACAGAGAGGAGCATTCCTGGAAGACAAGGGCATGGGTGTTTATTGGGAAGGTGACCCCAGGAAGCACAACGAGGAAGTAGGAAAAGTTAGACAGGGAAGGTGAAAAACCAATGAAGTGAATGCTAATGAGTTCCCATCACAGGCTAGGAAGGTCGGTCCACTGGGGGCTTTCTGAAAACCAAGCGGCCCTTGACTAGGAATTGTGCCACTGGAAGGCAGGGACCCTGGGGCATTTATTCACTCCCTGCCATCCCCCATCCCCGGGGCATTAACTCCCCTGCATTTCTGCAGTTGTGCCTGGACACTCAGAGCAGGCTCAGGATGCCAGCAGGGCAGAGAAGAGAGACACACACTGGGGGTGAGGGCTGAGAGCGGTCCTCACAGCTCCAGGTAAACTCAGGTGGTTTAAGAAGCGGGATGAGGCATCTACAGCATTGGCTACACCCACAGATGGTAAAAGACACTAGAAAACAGGAGACAGGCTTGCATCATTGTGGGCTCATTTTGTCCAGGTGGGTAAGTGAGGCCTCGATGTTTCAGGCCTGTGTCATGCCCAGGACAGTGCTCAGTTTTCTGGGAAACTCAGGGAATGTGTCCCTCTCCCTTCCAGCTATGAAATGTCAGCATCTGGATGTCCCTCTCCCCATCTTCTGGTTTACGGGAGTGGAGGGAGCCTCTGGAGCCTCTGCAGTGGGATGGAGCCTTGCCTCTGGCTCTGATGGCAAATGGCACCCCCAGACTGACAATCTCCCCCTCCTTCATGGCCCCTCACGCCACTCTGCAGCAGGCACCTCCAACCCGCCAGGGGGTCTGGTGGGGACATCTGACAGATACAGAATGTTTTAATTTTGGAAGCCATTGATCTAGAGCATGTTAACAAATGGCACCTGTTGGGCCTAACGTTGTTTGCCATTTGTCTTGTCTTATCTGAGCATTGACGGCATCTAGATAGGAGTTATGTCAGTTCTCAGGGACAGATTGCCACGCTGGCCCCCGCCCACAGCGGACAGGAATTATCCCTCCAGACTGTGAATGACAAGGGCTGTGCCTCTGAGGGGGCTCAGGGCCCAAGGACAGAAGAAAATGGCAGGAAATTGCTTGGAAATGGCTAAAGGAAAAGGTCTCTCAGCTGCGCTGTAAGGGTCAGTTTCCGGGCACGTTTAAGTGGTGGGTTGGAGAAAGGTTAGACTGTTACTCGCTGACAACCCTCCCTGAGCAGCTTCACTGGCGTGAACAGTGCTGGGCCAGGGGCTCATGGCAGGGTGCGGGCAGCTGGCCTTTCTTTTCTGTCATTGCACCACCTGTGACATAAGCAGAGGCGTCTCTGCACGGCTCCATCTCATTAGGCTGCTGACCTGGGTTGTGGCAGGATGACACTGAGAAAAGCAGAAGGAGCCAGGGGGATGCATTTTATTTCTGAATCAATGC
>CAUYRT010026451.1:0-10344 GCA_963574885.1 Lepilemur ruficaudatus
TTTTCTGTACAGTCTCGCTACCTATATATCACTAAACAGCACAGTGTCCAGTTGTGGAAGCCTGAGTAGCAACCTCCGACCAGCTAGGTCGGAGCTGTAGTGGATTGGCTGTTTTGGCACTTCATCTTTCTCCAGCCATTGTGCTGAATGCTTGCAGTTGTCACAAGGAATCCTTTTTCCATCATGTGTAACGATACAGTGTAAAAATGGTTCACCTTTATGCCATAACAGCAAAGAAAGGCAGTCTTTGAGACGATTTCTCTTCTGACAGTCATTTAAATTATGAGGTACCCATCTATCCAGCTTCTTTACCTTGCTGATTTGTTTCAAATGGTCCAATAATGTTGGAATAGTAATGTCAAACCTCGCTGCTAATTCACGCGTAGGTTGAGATGGATTTGTTTCCACTACATCTTTCAGCTCATCATTATCCACGTTGGTGTCAGGTTGCCCAAATGGTGGCTCATTTTCAAGATTAAAATCACCAGAATGGAACTTCTGGAACCATCGAAGTACTATGTGTTTATTAGCCACATCCTTCCCAAACGCTTCACTGATATTTTGAGCTGTCTGAGCAGCATTGGTTCCATGATGGAACTCAAATTCAAAACTAACATGAATTTTTGACTTATCCATAGTTTCACAAAAGTTTCTTTAAAAAAAACTGAAAGATAATCACCAGGCAAAAACCATAATTTGAAATAATGAGGATGCAACTTCACAATAAAAAAAAAGAACAAGAAGTATCAAAGTGCAATGTCAGATATCAACTGTCGAACTTAGTACTTAAGGAAATCAGACATTTCATACTTAATGACCTAATATTTAAGGTCTTCCAGTCTCTATCAGCTGAAGGCCCTCAGGAGAAGATAGGGCAACAAGGTCTCTGCTCAGAGAATGCCTGCCCTTCCCCTAAACACTCATTGGAACCCCTTCTAGTACGGACACCGGCAGGCAGCTTCCAGCAGGGCCGCCATACACACCAGGAGTTGAACTCCGGGGGAAATGTGATCCGAGGGTGCCTGCCTCTGCTCTCACCATGACTTATTTCAGCTCTGAAGGGTCCTTCAGAGCAGAGCCTTTATGTCTGGTGGAATATGCATTCTCAGAGGATCCAGGTAACGGGGCAGGGAGGAGGGAAGAGGAGTCCCATCAGCACCTGGGAGACACCTGCCAACTGCAAGAGGGGCTGTGAGCCACTCGCCCGAGCACTCTCTCCTGGAGTGAAGAGCTGCGTATGTCTAGGGCCGTACAAGAGAAGTGGCAACACCAGGAAATGGACACACAGGACCTGTGGCTCTTCTGACGTGTAACTACCCTGAGTGGATGTTCCACAAAAGTGCCCAAACCTCCTCTGCAGGAGAGCGAGCCAGCCTTTAACCCAGGCTGAGGTCCTAGGAACCGACACTGCGGCTGGGCTGCCACTGCTGGTGGTACCTGTGTCCTCCTGTTTCTAAAATACTGTGGAATGTAAGACCTACATTTTTATGTTAATTTTTCTCTATATGCAATGTGATTCTTGGAATATTTGGATTATTATCAGCACATTTTGTTATTGTTTTCTAATCATTGTATCTGTTCTTTGTTCCTTTCCCCCGGTTTTCTGGCATCTCTGGTTTTAACTGGGCTTTTTATATAACTCCAATTTACATCTTTTTTAGTGTATGGATTGTGCATCTGTTTTTTATTTTGTAGTGATTGCCACAGAGTTTCCCATACTTGTCGTTAGCTAATCTAAGTTTACCTTCAAATCACGCCATACCAGCTTCATATGTAGTGCAGCTAACAGAATACTTCAGATTTCTCCCTCCCACGAGTTATAACATTATTGCCATTCACCAGTCGCTGTCGGGGATGGGAACAGAGAGGGACAGCTAACGGATATGGGCATCCCAATATTGTGTAATTAGATAGTGGTGATGGCTGCACATCCTGTGGACATGCTAAAAACCACTGAATTGTACATTTTAAAAGGTTATATTTTGCATTATGTGAATATTTATTAATAAAAATGTTGTTAACAAAAGCTTACATACTGTGTGATTCAGTTTCTATGATATTTTGAAATGATAACATGATAGAAGACAAATGAGTGTTCCCAGGTGTGATGGATGGGGGAGGAGGGGAGACCAGGTGGGTGTGGCTATGAAAGGGCCACAAGGGGTCTTTGTGGTGCTGGGAATGTTCCGGACTTGCCTGTGGTGCAGGATACTGTAATTGCACGTATGACAAAACTGACACAACCAAATGCACCCACAAAGGAGTACAAGTAAAACCGGACAACTCTGAACAAGGTCAGTCGATTGTATCAACATCAGTGACCCGGTTGTGATATTTTACTTACAATTTTGCAAGTGGTCTCCACCAGGGAAATGGTGTAAAAGGCACACAGGATCTCTGTATCATTTCTAACAACTGGGTGTGAAGCTGCAGTTATCTCAAACTAAAATTTTAAATAAAAAGTCTATAAAGCAACCAAGATATCCTTCTAGGCATATAGACACATAAGCTCTGGTACATCTATGTGATGGAATATTATTCAGCCCTGAAAGAAAATGAGCTACTGAGCCACAAAAGACACAAACGAACCTTAAATGCATACTATGGAGTGAAAAAAGCCAATCTGAAAGGCTACACACGCGTGGTTCCAACTCTGTGATAGTCTGGAAAAAGTAAAACCAGGGAGACAGTAAAAAGATCAGAGGCAGAGTCATAACATGTAAACAAAATGTTTGTACCCCCATAATATCCTGAAATAAAAAGGAAAAAAAATCAGCAGTTGCCAGGGTTAGGGGGAAGGAGGGATGAACAGGTAGAGCACAGGGATGTTTAGGGAAGTAAAACTACTCTGGTCTATGCATATTATAATGTTGCATACATGTCATTGTATGTCATCAAAGCCCACACAATGTCCAACAAGAGTGAATCCTTATGCCAACCGTGGGCTTTGGTTGATAATGATGTGTCCGTGTTGGTTCATCAACCGTAATAAAATGCAACACTCTGGAGAGGATGTTGTTGGTGAGGGAGATTGTGGGGTGGAGGGAGGGAGATATATGTGGGACTTCTGTGCCTTCCGCTAAATCTTGCTGTGGACCTAAAACTACTCTAAAAAATAAAATCTATTAATTTTTTTTAAAAATGTAGAGGCAAACACAGCCCATGCAGTTCCCCTCCCCTTCTCTCTCTTCATTTTCTCTCTCAACAAACAAACAAGAAGCCACCTGACTCATCCTTGGCTCAGCCTGCTGGATTAATCCGTGCTTCCCACTCCCTCTTTCAATACACACAGCAATGCAGAAAGCCTGGGACTAGCAAACTGTGCATTAGCCTGTGCGCAGATTTCTGCACCTTCCAAAACTGTATCATTTATAACTGTTATTACATGATAGTTGAATATTATTAAATTGATGTGCCAGAATGAAGAGAGAGATGCTGAATATAATAAAATTAAGCTTAATATTTTAGAAGAACTCCATAGTGCCAAGTCATTGATAAATTCTTCTCAAATTAAGAATGGAAGAAACTACCATAAAATACTGGAAATTTTTCATTAAAAATACTAGCAAAATTCTGCACTCAGACTGCTTTGCAAGAGTTCTGCTTTAAGTAACCACAGATTATTATAGACATGGTTTATGCAAAAATAGGTGATGAAGCACAACTTGGTCTCACTCACCTGCTTTAAGTTGAAGAAAAATGGTTGTGGTTAATGTGTCAAATCTCTGTGACTCCTGTGTCTCCTAAGTATCGTGACGAGCCAGCCTCAGTCATGGTAACTGTGAAGGTTTGCCCTTGATGTTCTCTGCCTGGTTCAGACGCAAGGGAAGTCTGAATGTGCTGAAATGTGGGCGTGCCATACCCCTGCTGACAGATGTAGAAATCCGTCAAACTCATGCAGAGCCATTGCGAAGAGAATCTAGAGAATGTCATCTGAACCACAGATACCTCTCACTCTGTAAAATACAGACCATTTCAGTGTCGGGCCCCCATGAGACGAAGGGGCACGAGGCCTCACAGTCACCTGTGGGACAGGTCCTGTAGAATTTAACACCGTCTCCAGCACACAATTTAAAGATAACATGGCATGTGCCTGCATGTGCACACTTGTGGGAGGGCCGTCATGGAGAGGAGAAGAGAAAGTTTTGTGGCTTTAAACACCAAGTCTTTTTAGCAAAATCCATCTATTGGTTTCGAAGCCACAGAAAAATGATCCATTGTTCTTTTCAATGCGCTTTCCAAGGACTATCAACACTTCATCCACAACAGCAGGGTATGTTTTTAATGGGCTGGTAGAAAACATCACTCATACCCAAGTCCAGGGCCGGTGGTATATTTATCATGCAACTTGGCCTTGGAGTTGGGGTTGAAAGCTGCTGTTGTCAAAGGAAATGTTTGGATGATTCAGCCAAGGAGGTGGTTTATTGGCTTTGGCACCAAACAACAGGTGAATATTTCATGGAGAAGAGAGGTTTAAACAGTTGTTTATACAATCTTCCCAGCCATGGCCACGGTTATTTACATTGGTGAATTGAACAATATTTCATTCCTCATGAGCCTGCTGACTTCTGTTGATGGGTTGATGTTGCCACTACTTGCTTAACATGATTGGAGTAAAGTTATCACTTCACCAATATAGTCTCCAGCTCCCCAGAGAAGCAACATGCAGGGTTTAGGGTATCTGTACCTGACAAGTTTCTCTAGTCCTCTGCCAATTTGGCAGGAGCCTGCAGAAAATTCCTGCTGCAACTTTTTAATGATCTTGGATATCTAAATGGTCCCAGTGACTCTGGCTAGAGAGTACATTTTATCACAAGAGCTTGCCTGTGTGTGGGTGTATTGCAGTGTGTCCAATGCCCACTCTCCCAGGGATGCCAAAGGGACTAGCTTTGCACCATAAGGAGGCCCTTGTCTATGCAGAGGGGAGAGTCGGATGAACTGCATAACATGTTTGAAGCCACATTGTTTACAATTATGACATGCAAGACACGCTACCACACACACAAACACAGAAACAAGCCAATGGGTCTGAGAAGCCATGTGGTACATTTAAAAAGCCATTTTCTTAAAACACACATCATCTGAATTCTGCTATGTGACTTTGAGTGACTTCCCTTGTAGGGAAAAGCCTTAGTTTTCAGCATGATATCTTAGGAGGTTTGAAGAGTTGGCCTCTAAGCCATCATCCAATTTGACATTCTATGATAGGGGGAAAAAAAGCAAGTTTCTTTTTCCATAGGACTGAGAAAAGTAAGATTCAGATGGTGGAGTGTTTAGTGACGTATCAGAGGACAATAGGTATCCGTGGGCTGCAGAATGAGTACAGACTGGAGCAGAAATGCCCCTCACTGGCCACATGGCCCAGGACACGTCACTGATACCCCCTGAGCCTTAGTGACCGTGTCAGTGAAACTGGAATCACAACACCTGCCGCACCTTGATGTGCGGGACCAACGGGGATTACGAGTGAAGACACACGGTGTGGAGGGGAAAACACCGAACCTGTGTGAGGGGTTATTATCTGTAGCACCAAGGTGGCTTTCCCGTGCACTGGTCCCATGCCCTTGTTCCCAGCTTTATTGGGATAATTATATAGAATAATAGCACTTCTAATAATCTAAATAATCTTCTAGAAATGATTTTAATAATGATTATCTTCTTATAATAATGATACCTTTAATAGCTCCATTTATTATTGTCTGCCTTGTGCTAAGCACCACACCAAGCATTTAAATACATTATTTCATTTAATCCTCACTGTATGACAAAGAACATGTCATCTGCCACATTTTACAACTAGGGAATTAACAACTAGGGCTTGTGTGAGGCCCCCGGCCAATCAGAATCTGCACCCCAGCCCCAGCACGGTCTTCATGAAGCTGCTGAAGCTGACCGCCATCTCCATATTGCGGAGAATCGCCCAACAACAAGAAAAGCATCCAAACTCTTGGACCAGACTCTTTTTAGTAGCTTCCAATAGGATCTTACTGGTGCACGCCAATTTCCCAGTCCCTGTGGTTAATCAAGTTCTTACAAGGCCTCTCTGGTGACATGGCACCCTCAGCCCTTCTCTCTCGGACACCCTGAGCCACACCTGCAAGGTGCAAATAGGTGTCCTTCCTGTTCCCCAGGGGAGGCTATCATGGGACTGTTTCGCATCTGCTCCCAGGTTCTGATGAAGTACGCGGCCTTTGCCCTCACCGCTGCAGGATGCAGCTGCAGACTCTAGGGCCCGTAGCTGCAGTCTGGGACTGCCTGCCCTGCTGTTCACGCTGTTGTCATCTGACCACTTTAGTCTCAGTGTGGCCCTGGGTCAGAGCCACGAGGAGCTGGCACCTTTGGAGCTCTTACCACCACTGTTTATGTAAGTAATGAACTGTCTTTATTTGGAAAACATTTGTTGTCCTTTCCAGGTTATATCTGCCAGGCTTGGCCCTTGCCTTTCCCTCGTGCTTGACAATGGGCATGTGCGTGTGTGTGTGTGTGTACGTGTGTGTGCGTGTGCGTGTGTGTGTGTGTATGTTTTGAACAAAAAGGAGACAGCCCCAAACAGCATCCCTCTCCATGCCCAGTCCTCGTCCCCATCGTCTTTAACCTTCTCTGTCCCTGGTGTATCACTTCACAAATCTAAAGGCATGAAAATATTTCCATTCCTTTCTCTTCACCCGGAGACGAGGGCTCACAACGCATGTGATGACTCAGCCCCCTTAGCCACCGCACCCCGTCTTCCCCATGTGAGCCTTTTCCGCTGCACAGCTTATCTGTCAAACACGTATGTGCTGCTTACTGCTGCCAGGCGCCCTCTGAGAACATCGCAAGTGTTCACGCGTTTCATCTTTGGAGCAACCCTGAGGTAGACACTATTGCTGATTGTATGTTGGAGGTGAGGAATAAAAGGTGCAGACAGTTTAACTAATTTGCTCAAGATATTGAAGCAAGAAGGTGCCAGAGCTGCGACTGGAACCCTGGCTGGCCCCAGAGTACGGGCTGCAAGCCTCACCTGCACCGCATGCTGTCACTGGGCCGGGGTTGCATTTGTTAATTTAAGTGATATACATGTACTGCTATTGCTTGTGCTTTTGTTAGGTTTTCCCAATGAAAGATGAAAACATTTCTCTCTCTCTCTCTCGTTTCCACTGTTTCCCTTCTGTCAATTTTATTTTTTTTATTGTTAAGGCTTTAAGAGTCTCAGTCTGTTTTGTAATTATAATTATGTCTTCCATACTTTGGAACTCAAAAGTTTAAAAGTTAAGTAATGATATTAACATTGTTATGACTAAAAATATTATTCATTTCATGTTAAAGTAGTCTGCTAGAATTCTGTCTCCGTGTAGGCCCATGATATAATCCTGCGTGACAAATGTTCATAGCATCGAGATAAAATATATTGTTTTTTATTCTGCACAATTGCTTAAAATACGGCACATTTGGCTTTGCTTTGTATTTGGGCCACCGTTTTCAGAGTTTTCTTGTTTTTCTTGGAGTTTCTCATTTTCTCTCTTGTTGCTTTTGTCAAATGAATAATGTGCCTTCAACATATCCTCAAGTGCTTCCTCAACCACAGTTATAACGTTGATGGCATGAAGTACTCTATTTTCCCTCCGAGGCATCCTTCCTGGGGTTTTCTGATTTCTTGACACAATCTCAAAGGTTATTCTTTTGGTGCGTTGCAGAGCCATCATCCTCAGACTTTTATTTACAGCCATTCTGGGTTTGCACCCATGTTTTTAGGATCTCATTTCTTTCTTTCTTTTTTTTTTTTTTTTTTTTTCTTTTTGGCTACTTATTTCACTGGGGTCTCTATTCAAGCTACATTGGCTGCCAAGTGAGTCTTCAGTTCTCTCTGTATGTATTAAACAACTGTTGTTCAGACAGCTCTTTCTTCTCGTACATTTTATCTCATACTATCTTTCTTTTTGTTGTTTTTTGTTTTCTTACTTACTCTATCTCCCTTCCTTTTCTTTTGCATTTTAAAAAACATCTTATTTTAAGATAATTGTAGTATGCAGTTGTAAGAAATAGTGCAATGAGATCCCATGGACCCTTTACCCAGTTTCACTCAATGTTAACGTCTTGCATAATTATAGTACAATATCACAATCAGGAAATTGACACCGATGGAATCTGTTATATACATGGAGTTCACCAGTTTGATAGGTACACTCAAGTATTAGTTTTATGCAATTTAATACTTGTGCTGATTTATGGGACCAACATCACAGTCAAGATTAAGAATGGTTTCATCACGAGGATCCTTGATGCTATCTTGTATAGCCATAGACACTTCCTGCTCTCTCCCTAGTACCTGGCACCTACTAATCTGCTTTCCATCACTGTAATTTTGCCATTTCAAAATGCTATGTAAGTGGGATCATATTTTTTTCTTTATTGAAGTATACTTTACATATCGTGCCTTTACTCCATTTTAAGTGTACAATTAAATGATTTTCAGTGAATTTACCGAGGTGTACAACTAATGACATAAAACCAGTTTTAGAGGAATTCCTTTCCCCTATTGAGACCCTTAATTCTGCTCCCGAACTACTTTTCAAGCATGTCCCACCTCTCCACAGTGCCCACCACGTCACTCAGACGTGGTTTACCCCCCACCCCCCAATTCCCTAGTGATCACTCCCACCATTTGATCACCATAGTGTTAATAAGTGGTTTTGGGGAAGAGGAAAAAAAAAATGTCAGAGTCTAAATTCCAGCTGCTCTCATTCCCGCAGCTCACATTCGGCTCCTGTTCAGTGTTTGAAGGGAAGGTTAGGGGAACATGATGACAGCCAGCCATGGCTGATGTGCCAGGCTGGTCTTGGGTCCTTGCCCTCCCTCCCCAGCTGTTTTCCTTCTGAGCCAGGAGAGCAGAAACCAGCTTGTCAGGGAGGAGTTGCAAGGGAGGTTGCCTCTTCACTTGGGTCCAGGGAAGTCAGCACCACCCACCCTCTCCTGTGACTGGGGCCTGGTGCTTCATGCAGGAGGGACTGACTCCACCCCTGGGCGGAGCTGAGAAGGAGGCTGTTCTTCCTGTAACCTGGTCGCCAGACTGTTACCTTCGCTTCCAGTCCTAATCCCTGCTGGAGGCTGAAAGAAGACAGAAGCAGCCTTTCATATTGTGGTTCATAATCCAGTCCGAGCAATTCCAATCCTTGACTAAGAACCCAGATGAAAAAGAACCAGTGAAAGATCACAGGAAACATGAAGAATCAGACAGAAAAATCGCCTCCAAAAATAAATTCTCTATCATCACCAACTGATAGCAACCTACTTGATACGATTAATCTGACAGAGGATGATGTCCGAATATGGATTGTTAGAAAACTCAATGGCATTGAGGAGAAAATTGATTCCCAACATAGAGAAACCATGAGAACAATTCAGAAATGAATGAAAAATTCTCCAAAGAAATTGAATTGATAAAGAAGAATCAAACAGAAATCCTGGAAATGAAGGAAACATTCAAAGAGCTCCAAAACTCGATGGAAAGTCTTAAGAACAGGATGGACCATGCTAAGGAAAGAGTTTCAGAGCTTGAAGACTATGTCTATGCCCTCAACAAAGCAGAGGAAGAAAGGGAACACAGAAATAAGAGACAAGACCAAAGTTTACAAAAAGTATGGGATTATGTAAAAAAAAAACCTAACCTATGGTTGATAGGGGTGCTGGAGGGAGCTGAGGACCACTCACAAGGGCTGGAAAACTTATTTCATGAAATACTAGAGGAAAATAAGCCAGACCTAGCCAGAAATCTCGATATTCAGGTACAAGAAGCACACAGAACTCCTGGAAGACTCAACGTGAAAAGGCAATCACCTTGTCACGTGATTATTAGGCTGAACAAAGTAAATGCAAAAGAAGCAATCCTCCATGCAACCAGACAAAAACAGCAAATAAACTTCAAAGGCAGGCCTATCAGATTAACTGCAAATTTCTCATCTGAAACCATACAAGCCAGAAGGGACTGGGTTCCTATCCTTAATCTTCTAAAACAGAATAAATCCCAACCTAGAATTCTTTATCCGACAAAATTAAGTTTCATCTATGAGGGAGAAATAAAGTCCTTCTCAGGCATGCATTCTCTGATGGAATTTGCAAAGACTAGACCAGCCCTACAGGAAGTTCTTACACCGGCCTTTCACACAGAACAGGGCAATAGGCACTCTTCAAAGTAAAACGCTCAAAGAGTTTTAAGGCTAGAACTTGAACTGCAGGATGGCGCAAGGAGTAAAACAAAGCAACTGGACTTTACCCAACAATATGAATGTAAACCTTCCTCAAATTTCAATCCTTTCAATAAATGTTAATGGCTTAAACTGTCCTCTGAAGAGAAACAGACTGGCAGAG
>CAUYRT010026453.1:0-71648 GCA_963574885.1 Lepilemur ruficaudatus
TGCCTCTGAACTCTCGCCAGGGCAAGAGAGTGAGACCCTGTCTCAACAGAATGCAAAGGACCGGAGATGGGCGAGGCGGGGCAGGGAGAGGCGAGGAGGGGAGGGACGGGGAGGGGAGGGCCGGGAAGGGCAGGGCAGGGACGGGACGGGCCGGGCCGGGAAGGGCCGGGACGGGAAGGGAAGGGAAGGGAAGGGAAGGGAAGGAAAGGAAGTGTTATCTTTGCTAATGCTAGAAGTAAAATCCAAAATAGAATTACATGTTCAAGAGATTTATTGAAGGAAATATCTGTTCAACATTTTGAGGAAGTCACAGAAGATGAGAGAACAATTGGACTGAGTTGCAGTTCTGACAACTGTGACAGACCGGGAAGGGTAGAGGGTGTCTTGGACTACGGCACAGTTTCAAGAAAGATTTGATCAGGCCAATAAGGAATTATCAAGCTCAAATCTCCCATTTGAGGAGTTCTCTGGCTTGCACCGTGTAGTCATCAGCTTGGAGCTGCCATGGGAAGCCTGACTTTGGTATGGATGCAATGGTGGGCTCAGAGAAGCAACAGCTGGGCCTGTCAGTTCTGCTCCATGTAGTAGGAGGTGTGAGTGGTGCTTTTTTACACTTGTTACATCATCCAAGACAAGAAAATAAAATGTTCTCCAGCCTCTTTTCACACATGACACATCAGAAATTTTGAGAATCTCTGCTAAGAATATTAAATGAAGGCATAAATGAGAATCTGTACCCTCTTCCCCCATTTGTGGCAATGGTTTATAACTATTAAATCTTTAAACATAGAATGATGTTGTGTGTTTTATGTCAATAACAGTTAATTCATATTTGCAAAGTGATGAATTCATATTACAGACCAGTATGCACTGATAAATACAGAATTCTGAATAAAGTTTCTGAAAGGCCAACTACAAAGAATACTTGACATGTTGTAGGCTGATGCACAATAAATATAATAATGCAGAGATGACTTGATATGTGGAATTTGCTTTTACCCACAGTTTCTGATGGAAAGATTTAAAATGTTCTTCACCTTTTTTTAACTGAAGGAAGTATTATATACTAATATTGGATTTTAATATTTAACATTAACATTTAATATTTAATATTAGTATTAGATTTTAATACAATAATTTATATCTCTTGATTCTACAATAATCCAAAAATTTTACTAATAGAGTTAGATATAAAGCTACAAGTTTTATATGGTGATTTTTGACAATTTAATTTAGTCTTCAATATTACAGTAGAAACCAGTGCTCACACCTCATGTTTTTCTATTGCGTGCCTCTTAAAATTCTTTTCATGATTTCTCTTTGCAACAATATCACAAATGTTCGTGAATGCTGCATGTGTGTTAATGTGAATCAAAATGCATCATTTTTAGGTTAACTCAGGCTTGATTTATGTCCTTCCCTTCCTTTGATATTCATCTCTAGATCACTCTAAGTTTGCTTTATCGTTTGAACTACTGCTTCCTATATTTGGAGTGGGCATGCTGTTATTTACACTGAGAAAGAGATTTATGCTGGAGCAAAATTAAGCAGACCAGTACTATAGGGCACGACAAAAATGGCACCCCTATGACTGACTAGCAAGATTAATTCCTGTATCTACCATTTACTATAGATTGCCATAGTTTGCATTCTTTGGAATTTATGTTGCTTCAAATACTACCTTTTGCCTGCCTTTATTCTAACTTAACCTAAAAATAATTAGGCATATTTAAAAAGTGGAATTTAAAAGTCTCAGAAATTCAGTATGTGCTATTTTAAGGCTGCAGCTGCATTTATTACCCTATTCCTTTAAACTGTTAGAGCTATTTTTATCTAACTTTTCTGAAAAGATATTGGCCCTAGGTGCTTTCACAGGTTACTTTACTTAAAATCTTCCACTTCCACCAAAGTGTAAAGGGAAAAAAAAAAAGATAATCAAAGCACAGTTATAAGAAAAAAAGAAGCTTGACTCATCCTAATTCATTTTCATAGTTTATAAACTTTGAGAATGCAGTAAATACTATGCCCTTCCAAGCGCTGCAGCATTCATCAAGGCTTACTGAAGACACAACTTCAACTCACTTCACATCACTCCAGGGACAGGTTCCTGAGAGGCTTTCTGTCTGCCTTTTTGGCATCCTTCCCTTCTGCCTGGGTTTTTTTGTCATTCTTTCTTTTTTCTTATACTTCCTACATAAAATATTTATATTTTTATCCTACCTTTTTCCCGCCCAAGAATAGGAGGTTGTTGGCAGGGCATGGTGGCTCATGCTTATAATCCTGGCACTTTGGGAGGTTGAGGTGAGAGGATCACTTGAGGCTAAGAGTGTGACACTAGTCTGAGCAACAGAGCAAGACTCTGTCTCAAAAAAAAAAAAAAAAAAAAGAAAAGAAAAGAAAAGAAAAGAAAAATTAGCTGGGCATGGTGCCATGTGCCTATATTCCCAGCTACTTGTGAGGCTGAAGCAGGAGGATCACTTGAGCCTAAGAGTTTGAGGCTGCAGTGAGCTGTGATGATGCTACTGCACTGTAGCCCTGGCAACAAAGCGAGAACGTGTCTGGAAAAAAGAAAAAAAAAATGGAGGTTGTTTATAATAAGTATGCTAACCCTTTAAAATAATCTTTGTGTTAGTGTCAGGGACTATTCAAATATTTTTTGTTAATTCTCTCATTTAATCTTTACAAGAGTCTTCTGATATAAGAACTATTGTTATCCTCATTAAGCAGTTGGAAAATCTGATTCCCAGTGGGATGGTTAATTTCATGGTCAACTTGATTAGGTTAAAAGATGTCCAGATATATGGAAAAATATTATTTTTGGGTGTGTCTGTAAGGATGTTTCTGGGAGAAGTTAGCTTTTGAATCAGTGAACTGAGTAAAGAAGATTCACCATCACCAGTGCAGGTGGGCATCATCGAATCTGTTGAAGGCAAATTAAAACAAACAGGTGGAGGAAGGCTGAATACCCTTTTTCTGTCTTCTGGAGCTGGGACATCTATCTTCTTCTGCCCTCAGACTTCGGAGATGTTGGTTCTTAGTCCTTTGGGCTCCACAGTTTAAAACAGCATCCCCCTCCCCAATTTGTAGGCCCTTGCCCTTGGACTGGCAATTACATCATTGGCTCCCTGGTTCATAGGCCATTGAACTTGGACTGAATTATGCTACTGGCTTTCCTGTTTTTCCAGCTTGCAGACAGCAGCTTACAGAACTTCTCAGCCTTCATAATCACATGAGCCAATTCCCATAAAAAATCCCTGCCTATCTATTTATCCTATTGGTTCCGTTTTCTCTGGAGAACTCTGGCTATTACACTAAGATAAATTAAGAAACCTGTTCAAGATCTCCTAGTAAGTGGTAGAGTAAGGAGTTGTAAATCAGTAAATCAGATTTAAAGCCTGCCATCTGTCTTTGCATATATGAGTCAGTAGCAAATTCTAAACATTATTTTTTCATATAGCCATTTTGCATTTCTCTTGAACCTTGGCAAATCCTTGTTTGAAGCATAAGAGCCCCGTGCTGAAAAACAAGGAAGAGATGATTATGGCTGAACATTTCAAAATTGCATTTTCCTGGTCAAAATCTTTGATCGTGTCAATCACAGAAAAACTCAATGCTGATGTGTAAAGCATTTGTGCAAGTATGTCATCGCTTTAGTTTCAAAGATCAGTTATCATTCAATTAATGGAAAATTATATACAGAAATATGGAAAACAACAACCCTGAATAGCATTGCACTGAACTAACAAGGAATCCAGAATGTTATATGTGAATTGGGAGTATATAATGAAATTTGAGGAACAGAATATCATGCTATTGCTCCATTCATTGCCACAATGAACGGAGTTTATTTGTCTACATTCAGCCGTTCCATTATAAACATGACTCAACTCTTTCAGTGTTTTCTCTTTGCATGTCTTCTTTTAATAATGAAGATCTCAATTTGCTTTTTTCATAGCTAATCTCTCAGAGACAATCTAATTGTTATAAGGTAGTTATTATTATCTCTGACGGGCTGAGGATATAAATCTTTAGATCCCCGGCAGGGGCAACTTATAGATTTGACGTCCTTATGTCTGGCGCCTTCCCATGTTCCAAACACTGGGTAGGTAGGGCAGGGACAATGCATCGTCAATCATACTGAAAGAAAATCTGAGTTTTCACTTTGACATGGAAACAAAGGTCAGAACCAGCAGCTGTAATATTTGGCTTTCCCAACTCATTGACTGTAATGAATCACTTAGTTGCACATTGCATTTGCAGTGCTTTAACCAAATTTGCTCTATAAGTGATATGGATTGTTTACTATTGACCATTTCAATTTGCAAGGAAATCCACCAGAATTTGTCCTAAAGTAATAATTTTGTTTCCAATTAGACCAATTAGAAAATGAGAAAATTTGCATCTTGAAATCACTCTTCTTTCTAACAGCAAAGCTCTATTATTGATGCAGCGGAAGGTGCATCTTTGCTACAACAAGTAGCCAGACATCTAGTTAATTGAAAATATGTGGCAATATAGGTATAAATTAAAATGTGGAGAAGGCCCAGAAAAAGCCCTCCTCTATATTACTTGAGACAAATCTGTGGTTCATCAGTGCTCACATACCTGCTCTGATTCTGTCAGGGAAATATAGTCTTTGGAAAAGTCATTAATAGTTTAAGATGTTGAACTTGTGTTCTCAGCCCAGGAGTGATTTCTACCAAAGACTTAAAAGCTGTTGATTGCTTAGTAAGTGCTATAAAATGTCTGACATTCAAAGGAAAGGAAATATGTAAAGAAGAAAAACTTAATATATTTCTGCCTATTTATTCTGTATTCTACTGGAATGTTCGTTTGCTAAAACCACCAAGTTACTTGCTTGCTTTTATGTTTCCTAGTAGTCTTAATTGAATGAAGAAGTAAAATACTGAGACTTTCAATTTAGTTAAGCATGAAGAAGAAAGCTCCACCTGACAGTATAAAAATCACCCAGGAATAAAGAAACACCTTTTAAAAGACAGTTTGACCCTTCCTCACCTTGAGGGTTGGTGGCATTTAGGGACTTAATTCCAAAGAACTGTATTATATAAAGAAAGGGAGGAAAATCTTCACAGTGGTGAAACCTGGCAACCACTACACTACTCTTGCCGAGTAATGAAGGCTAACATCATCCATGGGGCGTCATGGTGACAGCAAATACACCTGATATGATGTGACAAGAAGGGCGCTTTATCTCTGTGGTATTGGTCCACCAAATCCATCACAGCAATCTGACCATTAGAAAAATATCAGAAGAACCCAAATTGAGGATTACTCCGTAAAATACCTGAACAGGAATCCTCAAAACTGTAAAGTCAGGAAAATCAAGAAAAGTCTGAGAAATATCAATAGTCAGAGACCAGAAGAGAACAGGTTACAAGACCACTAAAGATGATGAGGTGTCTCGATCCCTGGAACAGAAAATGATCCTTTGGGGAAAACTGGTGAAATGGTGAAATCCAAAGCTAAGTGTAGACTATACTTATTACTGTTACACTAATATTGAGATGTTAGTCATGACAAAGTCTCCACACTAATTCACGTAAGATTTTAATAATATGAGACTCTGGATTGGTGCACAGGGGAACTGTCCTTGCAACTTTTATCCTTGCAAGTTTTCTGTAAATCTCAACAACTCTAACTTTAAAAGATTTTTAAAATCAATTCAAGGAAATATTACTTGTTTTCCCAATCCTAGATATTCTAGTTACATACTTTCTCATTCTGTTTTAATGATTTTTAACTCTCTAATCTTAGCATTTCAGCCAAAACAACAAAACCAAATCAGGAGACCTGTTTTGTATGCTATGATGGTAAACAAACATCATAACATACAAACATAAAAGTCGGGTGATGGGCAGTGACAATTTTTCACCTTTTAATCCTTAGATTACATTGGGCTACTACTTTGCATTTATTTTGTTTTTCAATCTCAATAAGAAGAAGATGAAAATATCAAGTTCATGTTATCACTACCATCAATTTAAGATCATAACCAGTGTATGGGTTGAATTTTACCTCCTTAAAAATTATATGTTGAAGTCTTAGTCCCTAATACCTCAGAGTGTGGGGCCTTATTTGGAGATAAAGTCTTCACAGAGATAACCAAGTTAAAGTAAGGTCATTAGTGTGGGCCCTAATCCAATGTCACTGATGTTCTTATAAAAGGAGGAAATTTAGACACCAAAACACACACAGAGGGAAGATGATGTGACGAGACACAGAAGATGACCATCAACAAACAAAGGAACAAGGTATGGAGCAGATCCTTCCCTCACAGGCCTCAGAAGAAACAGACCCTGCTAATATCTTGATTTTGGACTTCTAGCCTCCTGAACTGAGAAGCAATAAATTATTGATGCGTAAGCAACCTAGTCAGGTACTTGGTTAGAGTACTTGAAATGCAAGGCAGTGTCAATACACAGCTAAAGAGGTGCATTTGGTGATGAGTGCAGAAGAAAAGTTCTAAGCAGGGCAAAAAGTAGACGCTAAGTTATATGGCTATAGAAATAAAACCTAGAATTTTCTAGGATTACAGTTCCACAGCTATGCAAAAATAAAGTCTATCAAATCTATGGCAGAGGAATCCAGACCCAGCTGAAACTTAGGGCCCCAAATTGCTTATTAATTGGGGAGCTAGAGCATATTGACAGAGGCACCTGATTAGTGGACCATTGCTAAGGTTTCTGTTTCAAGATAACCCAAAGAAGCTGGAAATAAAACAAGTTAAAAAGGTTTTTAGCTATAAACACTTAGTTGAAGGAAGAAGAATGGATTCAAAATTTCAAAGAAAACCAAGCATTTTGATCACTATATACACTAGAAGTGAAGTGAGGGAAAGGAATACAGAATCAAGATGAGTTGAGAGGGATTTCTCCACTATTTTCTACATTAGAAGGGTTATTTATGAATAAGTGCCCACAGTTTTTATCTACTTGCATGACCATTTTTGTAAATTATGTCCTCAGCTTTCATGTATTTATACAGTCAAAAAACATTCATTATTAAATTCTTACTGCATTCACAATCCTATGAATTATGTGGAAGATAAAAAAAATTAGAAATCACAGTTCGTCCCCTCAAGTTTTCTTTCAGATTAATTTATCCAGGGAACAAACACTGGGTTGAGCACCAACCATGCATAATAAACACTGGTAAGAACTACAGTGCATAGTGTCATGATTAAAGAGATTCTTGGTTGTAAATTAGTGGTGAAAGAAAAATAACCTCCAAAGCTCTACAATACAAGATATTATCATTCAAAAATTACTTTCAGTAATTTGCTAAATTGTGCTACATAATAAATAATTTGACTTCTATTTTGGGAATTTGTGTGTGTATGTGTATGTTTGTGCCAATGTGTGCTTTTAGCTAAAGGAAATTAATTCATCACATAGAAAAGATCCGGTGACAGAGTAAAATTTCTGCAAGTATAAAAAGGAATTAGTACACATTTAAAGTAACATAGTCTAAGTCATACTACAGAAAGAACTTTAGATAAATATATATGTAATGACTTTTTGATTATATTGAAAGAAAAAAGCTTAATTAGATCACAATAAAAATGTATCCAAAAGCGTAACAAAATAAAAGTCAAATCCCAGATGAAAAGCACAAATAGCTCCAGTATTAGCTACTGACAGCATGTAGCAAAATACTCTCGAGTTTAGTGGCTAAATAGCAATCGATTATTACTGCTCATAGGTTTACAGGTTTGTTGAACATTTCTTCTAAGTTAGACCAGGCTTGTCTGATCTTAGCTGGGTGTGTTCAGATGTCTGCATTCAGCTGATGGATAGGGAGAGAACCGGGACGGCAACGCAGCTTAATTACAATCTATGGTAGTTTGGTTGGCTCACGTAATGAGGATGACTGAACCTCATGTCTCATCATCCAACTTTTTGCTCATGGATGAGACAGGTTTTATGAGAAAGAGAAGTAATGCAGAAGACTCCTGGAAGCCTGGGCTAGGGACTGACACACTCTTATCTCTGCTGTATTTTATCAGTCAAGGCAAGTCGCAAGGTCAGCCTATATTCAAATGTGGAGAAACATATAATAGATTCTCTCTCCTAATGGAAGGAACTACAAAGAGTAGCACAGAAAGTGATGAAGGATTGCACCTAACTTTGCAATCTACCAAAGCTGTTAATCAAATTGATGTTCTACATTGTCACAACATTTAAACAGGTTATCCTAGAATGTCTTCTTTATTGAAATCCTTAACTTTAAGAAATGTTTTCTGAAATATTATGTATGTATTGGATATAAACAAAAAAATACCAAAATCAATAAAAATATTTTATCTTGCTCTAAAAATTGATATTCAACTGTTCCCATAAATTGTAGATTTTGGAATATTACTCTAAAAGTTAATAAAAAGGTAAAAACGCCTTTTGAGTGAGTGTGTTAGTGCTGCTATAACAAAGCATCCCAGACTAGTGGCTTAAACAACAGTAATGTATTTGCTCACAGTTCTGGAGACTGGGAGTCTAAGGTCAAGTTGTGAGTAGGGCTGATTTCATTCAGAGGTCTATCTTCTTGGCTTATAGATGATCATCTTCTTGCTATATCTTCACATGGTCACTTCTGTGTGTTGTCTGGGTTCGAATCTCTTGTTCTTACAAGGACAGGGATCATACTGAATTAGGGCTCACCCACACGGCTTCATTATACCTTATTTACCTCTTTAAAGGCCTTATCTCCCAAAGACAGGAACATTCTGAGTTATTGGGAATTAAGACTATAACCTGAGTTCTGGGAGCCTATAATTCAGCCCATAACATACTCTATAGAAATAAAATCAGACAGTCTGTTGGTTGCTAGAGATGTAATAGAGTGCTGTAAGTAGATTATTTCTGTTTTTATTAGTGTTAATTCTACAGCTGTTCTGTTTGCACCACCCTCAGCTGAGACTACTGAGAATGACTATTACTCTGCTCACTTTCTTTGAAAATGATCTGTATGCTTTTTTGATCCACAGGTTGTTATGCTTCTGGAATAAGCTTCTATGGTTTGGTAAATACTCATATGGATTATGCCTTCATGTCAGCTCAATCTCAGGTGAGGATAACTGAGACAGATGCAGATCTTTTGCACATTTCAGCTTTTTTATATGTGTGACACATATACATAGCTCATATGCATTTATATGTGCAATGTGTTGCTATGATCACTGCAATCTCTGAGAAAGATGTAAGGAGGGCACAATTTTTATTTTCTTAATATATAGGTACAAATAGGTTTACATAGGAGACATAGTATAGGGAATTAAATAAAAGCCAGAACACCAACCTGTCTTTCAATCTCGTTTTCTTTCTATAACTAATTAGGGAATTTCAGTCACCTAGCTCTGGCAAATCTATATTCATCAGAGAGGAAAAGACTTTATTTCAATAGAAAAATCATTTTTCCTAAACTGAGACATATTAACAGACTTCGTTGTGTGGAAACAAATTAAATACCCTAGTTGCAACTATTAATCTCAATGACTGAATATAACTTCCCTCTCCACAAAGCTAAGATTGTTATTTAATTAAAGGAAAAAAGCACTTCCTAAAAGACAACTACTTCTTAGTTTTAAGAAATTAAGTAAGGGAAAATACTCCAAAACTATGCATTGACAATTAAATTCCAAAATCTTCTCATAACTACTCTGGAATTGAATGTATCTTGAAATCTATTGCTCCATCAAGGACATATGACCCTCACATTAACTTTTTTAAATTTAATCTCACAAAAAAAGAAAGTATAAGAAATAATATACAAGTATGGCTTAAGTAGTTATAAAAGAGACAAACAGCATTTCTAAATTTTCAAAGAGGGAATCCTACAGAGCTGTTTTTTTTTTTGGCAAGGCTCAGTGTATTTATTAAAAATTTGGGAGCACGAATTCCAAGCCAAGGCTTTCTGGCACCCAAACTTGTGATTTTTACTATGCTATGCTATGAATTCTTAGACTTGTTCATGGTACTTTCTATCCTTTACTCTCTTGACTCAGAAATTAGGCTAAAGGACAGGTAACCATCTCCTCTTAGAGACAGAGAGTGAAAGTTTCCAGTTATATAGAAATGAGACTTCTTTAGCACAATGTAATGAGTATTAGATATCACCTTCTATTACCTGTGACATTTCCTCAAATTAAAGGACCCCTGATTAAGGCCTGATAACCTTCTGTTAATAAGAACTCCCCATGGTGCTTTGACCACACATATTTTTTTTTTAGGAGGTCTTTTTTATTTCAGCATATTATGAGGGTATAAATGTTTAGGTTACGTGGGTTTCCTTTCCTCCCTTCCCCCCCTGAGTCAGAGCTTCAGGCGTGTCCATCCCCCAGACGATGCACATCACATTCATTATGTATGTGTATACCCATCCCCTCCACCCCCTCCCATCTGCCCGATGCCCGATAAATGTTAATTCCTATAAGTCCACTTAGGTGTTGATCAGTTAATACCATATGCTGGTGAGTACATGTGGTGCTTATTTTCCCATTCTTTGGATACTTCACTTAGTAGAATGCGTTCCAGCTCTATCCAGGAAAATACAAGAGGTCTGTATCACCATTGTTTCTTATAGCTGAATAGTACTCCATGGTATACATATACTACATTTTATTAATCCACTCATGTATTGATGGACACTGGATTGTTACCACATCTTTCCAATTGTGAATTGTGCTGCTATAAAGTGCAAGTGTCTTTTTTACAGAGTGTCTTTTGTTCTTTTGGGTAGATGCCCAGTAATGGGATTGCTGGATCAAATGGTAGATCTACTTGTATCTCTTTCAGGTATCTCCATATTGCTTTCCACAGAGGTTCAACTAGTTTGCAGTCCCACCGGCAATGTAAGTTCCTATCTCTCTGCATCCACGCCAACACTTATTGTTTTGGGACTTTTCGATAAAGGCCATTCTCACTGGAGATAAGTGATATCTCATATTTTGGTTACATAATTTCTTTTGTACAGTTTGAATCTAAGTTATAATTGTGCCCTTCATCCAGAGGGGATGGGTAAATTCACCTCTAATTGGTACAAGGAAAAATTTCTTGATCTTTCCTGGGAGAACTGACACATAAACTGAGTGTTTAAGGATAGGTGCAATTTAGCTTGGATGAGAAATGTGGATTGTTCAGGTGTAGAAGTCAGCACTAAAAGATTGAAGGTTCATTGTGGAACTGTAAGAAATTCATTACTTCATTAATAAAGGTAGTCAAAGGTGATGCTTAAAGAACCTGTAAATTATGTAGAAGGAAGGTGGCTGAGTGAAGATGGTTTACAGGGGAATAGCTCAAGAAGCAGAGACTTGTTCAAAGATGTGTGCAACCCGCAGACAAAAGAGAGAGAGAATATAAACCAGGCTATGGTGACTGGGAAAATTCAAGAATGTTTTTAAAGTCAAAATCAGTCTTACTTGTCATATATTTGAATATGTGGAAGGGCACACTTCAGGTGTATGCGAAGGTTTTTGAAACTAAGGGAAGAATGTGAAATAATTTCAGTTCTCCTATCTTGTGTGTCTTAATGAACAGTGATACTGTTAGCTGTATTAAAGAAAGCGGAGAGGGAAGAAATCTCAGGGAAGTGAGTCAATGAGGTCAATGTTTGACATGTTGAGTTTCAGGAACACTCGAAGAGTTGTTCAACGGGGCTGTCTGTTGCAGCCGAGGATTCAGGGCATAGTTCAGGAGTGGAAAATATAAACTAATGATTCAGTATGATGCAAATAGTAGTTAGAGCCACTCATCCATTCCCTCAGAACTATTTATTAATGACCTATTATATATTAAGGTAGGAGTATATCAGCACACAAAGCAGACAAAAATACCTGCCCTTACGACAGTTATGTTCTAGAAAAGGTTATAATCTGTGAGAGTGGATGAAATCACATACAGTGAGTAGAAAAAATATATATATAGAGAGAGAGGGCTGAAAGTAGAAACTTGTAGATCATCAACATGCAAAAGGCACTTGCACCATAAAAAAGAGTTCACAGAAATTGCCAGGGAGGAAGGAGAACTAGAAGCTAAGAAAATAAAAATGTTTTAATTGATTAAAGGTAGTGAAAAGTCCAGAGGCATAAGGATGGAAACATGGTTAGCATTACCAATTTTCTTAGTTTCATAGTAGTAATGTGAGCATAAATAGATTTCAGTGGGATACAGAGTAAATGGGAGTTGTGACTACCAATATAGAATCCAAATTGCTTTTCAAGAGGCATTGCTGAGTAGTGAGGAGAGAGCGAAGGTATTGATTGGTTAGAGCGCAGGCTTAAGGGGAGAGTTTTAGCAAAAGAGATATTTTATCATATTGTCATTTGACAAAACAAAAGTCAGTATAGAGAAAAAAGTTGATGAAACAGGGACAGAAGGTGATAGTCACGGGAGATCTAGTGCTGTGAAGAGAGGTTACAGGAGCAGTCATGCTCCTGGACTGGGAAGCTCCTGTGGGTTGGGGGTGTAAGTTGGGATGTGTTTGATGAAAAAACAAGGTGCCATCAAGAAGGATTCTACTGGATTCATAAAGATGACCTGGGCCTCATGGAGGAGAATGTTTTGTGTGAGGATGGAGGACCAACAATTTAGAACTGTGATGGTGGCCTAGAGCCAAGCCTTCCTCCTCACCCTTCCACTGGAGAGAACATCAGTGGAAATTTCAGGGGAAATCAGGTTTCATTCAGGCAATGTGGATAGTAGAGGAAGTATTTGGGGGAGGTGGAAAAAAGCATGTCAAAGAGTTAATTTTTCATATGTTTGGTATCCAAAGAGCAGAGTGGACAGACTTTGGAAAGAAGTGATCAGTTTGATGATTCATAAGTAGAAATAGCACCAAATTTAAAGCAATATAGAGGTAGAAATTCAGGAGACAGAAATTGACTGGAATGGCTTGTTTTTTCAAATTAGCAATAATGGTAGGCTTCTGAGATTCAAAGTTCCACAATATAAATAGGATGTAGAAATGGAGGTTGATTTTTTCTTTTCTTTTTTCTTTTTTTTTCATGTCTGTGAAGTAAACCCAGAGTTTGGCTCTGTTTTGGTAGTTCTAGGAGTCTGGGCTTGGTTTCTATTAATTCCTTATGATAACACTGTATAGGTTACATAGAGATTTTGCTGTCTCATCTGTTTTCATATTACCACTAGGAGCTCCTCTAGGTAGATATACTATTATCACTCTTTTGGAAAAGTGGAAACTAAAGTCTAAAATAATCTGAGATCCTATTGTGGATGACAGAATTGGAAGCCAAGTCTGATACCAGGTTTGGTTTACCTCCTTAAGTGATATTGGTCTCAAGTGGGTTTGAGATGGGCAAAAGCATATGAGTGGAATCAATCCAAATCCCTGACTACTCCTTGGAAAACAACAAGGCTTGTAATTTTCATTTTCAAAAGACAGTGCTGCATTGCTTATTATGCTCATAAAGTGTCTTTATTTATACCTCAGAATCACTGATACTTCCTTATTCAAAATTATAGTTAGACCTGAGTGATGCATTTCTACAGTGAAAGTATATGATGGCATTCACATGTTTTCATTATATTTCATTACACAGAGGATATTCTACCTTACTGTAGACCTACTTTTCCAACATCAAATAATCCCAGAGATCCCAGTTCCTCAAGCTCAATGTCATCAAGAGGATCAGGAAGCAGACAAAGAGAACAAGCAAATGTAGGTCGAAGAAATATTGCAGAAATGCAAGTACTTGGAGGATATGAAAGAGGAGAAGATAATAATGAAGAATTAGAGGTATTTATAATCCTTCCCCAAGGTTACCAGCATTAGACTCTAGTTGTTAAATCAGCCTCAAAGTTAGAAGCATCCATAAATTTATGGAAATATTACTATTTTATCACAAACTTTTCAGTACCCTGATGTCTAGGATGCCAGAAACTGAAGTTTTGGGAATTTAAGAATTTTCTTGGAGTATGTTCTAAAGTTTTAAATTTTAATTGGAGTTTCTTTGTAGATCTAGGGCTCACATGCATTTGCTGATTTTCAGATAGTATAGCTGGAAAACACATTGTTAGGAAATAAGAACTGTTGATCTAAATTATAATCCATAGTGTTTGCAGTAAGCTATGAAAACCCAGTAAGGTGACAGAGTGAAATGATGTGAGTGAGGATGTTCAGCCTATGTTATCTGTCACCCTGGTGATCACCAGGGCAGTTTGTCTGATTTGACTATCTTTCACCTTCGCTCTTCTGAAAATGTGAACTTGGTGTATGACATTGACCTTCCCAGATGGAGAACACTTCTTAAGTCAAAGATATACTCTCTTGTTAGACTCTATAGATGATAGGAAAAGATATAGTTGACAGTAAGTTATATCATATTATAAAATCTGCCCCCCCTTTTATTAAAAGATTGTGTTTTCTCCATTTAATAAAAAATAAGTTTGGGATAATTTTTTATAAATGTATTTAACCTCATGTAGATAAATGAGGATTAAATTATAACTTAGAAGATAAAAAATTATAACTAATTATATCTAAATTAATGTTCTATAAGCCCAATGTATTTTGATTTTGAGGTTTGGAATAAGAAAGACTTTCCTCCTGCAAATGTTAGAGAAGTTATCTTTCAAGTGTTTTCAGATTTTTAAGTAGAAGAATATTCATGGGGAACAGTCATTACTGTTAACTCCAGTATTTAAATTCAATGAAAGCAAAGCTATACAGTTGAGTTGAGGCTGAGGGAAGTATGGAACTCAGCACTCCTCCTCTCTCAGAGCCCTGTGTCCCACCCCATAACACTGAGGCTCAGTGCAGAACAGAATTTGGACTTGTTGGAGAACTGATAAACTTGCTATCAAGACCAACTGAAGTTGACAAATTAATTAGTTGCCACAAGCATTTTCCAACATATACCAACTTTCCAAACTATGCCAGTGAATAAATGAAAAACACATTACATTGTAATTATACATGCATTTAAAGATAATACTTTTAAGATTTATTTTCAGATTTGGCAATAAATAATGCATCTTTTTACAGGAAACTGAAAGCTGAAGACAACCAGAGAGGCTTGTGAGATCTAATGTGAAAATCATCATTCAAGATGCCTCATGTCTGATGACACATGACGCCAGATGAAATGTTCAGTGCAATCAGACTGTACAAATTGTCATTTTTATTCCTCTTATTGGGGTATCATTTTTAAAATTTTATTGGGTTTTTATTGTTGTTGTTTGATTTCTAACCCTACGAAGAACCTCCTTATTCCCCTCGCTGTGGGAGCAAACCTTTACACCTTACTTCCAGCAAAAAAAGTGTATTGACTTCTTGCTTCAGTCATCAGCCGGCAGGAGAGAACAAAACAGTTCTTTGCATTTTGCCCCTGAGATATGGCATTGCACTGCTTATATGCCAAGCTAATTTATAGCAAAATATTGATCAGAGATGCAAAGTTGATTATTCAACCTCATGCCAAGGGCTCTGAAAGTATAATCTTTCTATAACAAACTGCTAATGCAAATTAAAACATACTTCATTTTAACATGATTTTAAAATCAGTGTTTCATACTACCCATTGCTGGGAGAAACTAAAAATATAGCAAATGCAGAACTACAAGCAATTTGAATGGGGTAGAAACATTGTAAATATATACTCTTTGCAATCCCTGGTGGTACTTTATTTTGTCTTCATTTCAATCATTTCAATCATTTCTTATTGGAAATATACTTTTGGATAAGTAGGGCTAAGCCAGTTGGATCTCTGGTTGTCTAGTCATTGTCATAAGTAAGCCTAGCAAAATCTTGTTCTATTTTTCAATCAAAAAACAATTATAAAAACAGATTACAAGCAAATGGATGTTTTTAATGACCAATTGAGTAAAGACATCCCTATCTTAACTGGCCTAAATTTCTTCTGGTAGTGTCAGTTCAACTTTCGGAAGTGCCACTTAAGGAAATTTGATTTTTGTTTTTGTAATGCACTGTTTTTAATCTTTTTTTTTTTTTGGTTTTAAAAGCACAATCACTAAACTTTATTTGTAAACCATTGTAACTATTAACCTTTTTTGTCTTATTGAAAAAAAATGTTGAGAATCGTTTTTAACCTGTTTTGTTAATGCTCTATGTTTGTATTTGGAATATTTGAATGATGACAGATGGTGAAGTAATGTGCATACTTTATTGTGGGCCATGAACCAGATGGTTCTTGCTTTTCCTGGACTTAAAGAAAAAAAGGTTTAAGTTTGTTGTGGCCAATGTTGAAACTTACAAAATTTCCTTATAAGCTCAAATGGAGGCATTACTTGCTTTGAATTGCCAAATGATGCCCTCTGACTAGATTTTTATGATCCTTTTTTGTCATCATATAAATTTCTTTGACTTAATAATTGGTGCTATTTAAAGAAAAAATGTACATTTATTCATATACAGGTATCAGGCCTGGACCCACTGGAAAGCAAAGCCAAACAAAACTGAACCACAAAAAATGCTGGTGTTCACCAAAAACTAAATGTGTTCATTTAGATAATTCGAAAAAGTTCCATAGAAAGGGTGTGCAGTACTAAGGGAACAATCCATGTGATTAATGTTTTCATTATGTTCATGTAAGAAGCCTCTTATTTTTAGCCATAATTTTGCATACTGAAAATCCAATAATCAGAAAAGTAATTTTGTCACATTATTTATTAAAAATGTTCTCAAATACATCATTATTTCTTGTGTTGATTTCTTTTTTCATGTGTGCTAATCAAATTTATTCCATTTAATCACAAAGTTGTTCTGTCTTAACATTTCACCACTATATTATCAAATGAGTAAAAATTCTCAGTTAGTTTTATAAACAACCAGGTTTTACTTGTAAGGAAAAATTCTCATTTAACTCCTCTGAAATTAAAGATGTAAGATGAATTAAAATCTAGGAGCATTTGATCAGAGAGTAACTCTTTAATATTAAAAGTATACTAATTTGTTTATTTATATGTATCTGAATTTCAGTTAATCTATTTCTAAAATAATCAAGATTCAACTATGATAAATCTGATTTACAGTTTGAGCCAACTATATTCTGTCAACAAGAAAATTATGTAAATCCAAAATACTTATCAGTAAAAATTTATTTTCTTGTTATAAATTCCTATGAAATTTTAACAATACCTATCATATGCCAGGTTGCACATTATTATTGATTAAAGTCAGCATATTCAAGTATTCAACTTTGGAGGGACAAGGTGGACATCATGTTGTAGAAGTATCAAGAGCAATAGAATCTAAGGAAGGTTTTTTTCCTATGATGTATGTATTGTTCTTCTACCTAAGTTTTGTGTTTATCAGAATTTTGAAAATCTGAGAAAAAAAATTTAAAATGGGGTGTAATTTGAAATTCAATTTTATAAAAAGAAAGTAATCACTGGCATCTGCTTAGAGATGAACAAATCCACAGGTCAAGAAGTGAGTTTCCAAAGGCTATTTTAAGAAAAAACTGAAGGGATATGTTTAATGACCTAATTTTTCTCTTTCCCTTGGTGGATTGATTATAAATAAGTTACTCTCACTCTTTATTTATAGTATGTGGTATACATGCAAATTGTTTGTATTCAGAGAGCCTGGGTTTGAGTCCTAGTTTTGTCATGGCTATGTTTCCTTGGACATGTTACTTAACCTCTAAGTCTCAGGTACTTCACCTGTAAATTCAATAATACCTACCTCATGGAGCTGTTGTCATGATTTAGTGAGTTAATGTATATGATATGGACTTTGTAAACTCCAAAAACAATACAAGATATTGTTATATTTATGGACTGAAATTCATTACACATGCAATCCCCACTTTTCATACATAGTTTGTTCCTGATACTTGCATGAAAGTCAAAGAATAAGTGTGATACAAGGATGAGGGTGTTTTCATTTCCAGTGAGTAAAATTCACTGTGAAATACCTAATCATGGAATAAATTCTTGGTGTTTTAGTTTGCTTTGTTGCTTTTGAATTCAAGGGTCACACGGTGGGTGGTGGTATGGTGTTTTCAGCACATATCTCACAATTAAGAGGTACAAACATGTCACTTGAGTTCTCTGCCTAGTGACAGAAAGTATAATCTTAGTTCCAAGTGAACTTGGTCATATCTGGCTTTCTTAATCATTTTAGACATCATCTGAATTTTCTCCTTCTTTTTCTCTCCACCAGGTGACATCTAAATTCCAGTCTGTCTCCATGTGTAAAAAGTTGGAAGGGTTGATTTCTGGCATAGCTGTTGTCCAGGTTTCCAATGGTCTCCATGTGTCAGATTCTTCCTCTGTATTCTCTTCTTCCCAACCATGATGCTGTTTATTATCCATTGACTCTCTCCTGATACTTCCTAGTCCTTTGATGAAGGGCAGGTATAGGGACTAGGAAATGGTAGTTTTGTATGCTCTTCTGTGCCATGCTGGGGCTCTAGAGACTTGGGACTTTCTCAGGGTCTCACAAGATACCACTGTGTCTCTTGAACTGCTCACCACATTGAGAGTGTGTATTGGTTGGGGGAGGAGGTGAGAGCTACTTCTGCAGTTTTGAAGAAAGGAGCCTACAAATTTGTATTTTGGAGACAATCCCATTTCTATTAAATAGTTTGGGAACCATTACCCCAACAACTTAAGTATAAATGTTATTGTTATGCATCTGAAACTGGAATGAATCCTACAGTCAGCAGTGTCTCACAATTACTTTCAGCCACACAACAATCATAACATAGTTTTCATTGCTTACTGTTAAAAAAAAAAGTCTCATATAAACAGTAGTGAGTATGTGTCAAACTTTATTTACCTCATTAATAAGAGAAACAGCAGGAAGACAAAGAACAGCTGTGGAAAGAACTTAAATATGAATGCCGAGTTAGTAAACTTTCTTTAGGGCAATATAAACATGACATTAGTATCTCTACTGGTTGGAGAATCATAGCATCTATTGTTTCCTTTATGTTAACTAACCACTAACCTGGAGGACTGCATGAAGTCTGCACCTTTATCATTTGCAAATTATTAGTCAGAA
Organism: Lepilemur ruficaudatus; assembly: GCA_963574885.1. Classification (NCBI taxonomy): domain Eukaryota; kingdom Metazoa; phylum Chordata; class Mammalia; order Primates; family Lepilemuridae; genus Lepilemur; species Lepilemur ruficaudatus. The sequence continues at coordinate 18,997 of CAUYRT010026453.1, forward strand.
ATATACTTTGATAATTTACATTCACCCAGGAGAATCGGATAAGGGTCAAACAGTGACATAGTCTTGTCTGTGTTTCCCCAGAAGCAGTCCGAAACAAAGACTTGGATGCAAGTTTATTGGGGATATAATCCCAGGAAGTAGGAGTGGGAGGGGAATAAAAGAGAAAAAGTCAATATAGATCCTTCAAAGTAGTGGAAGGTGCCACAGCCAGGGAATCCACTGGCTCTTCTGTGAAGCGTACAGAATGCCTACCAGAACCTTTGACTGAAGGAAAGAAGCCTGGAACATTATCAGCTCCCCACTGACTGCACATTGATGGTGGGGTGGGGTTTAACTCCCAAGCACTAGCGAGAAGATCAAGTGGGAATGGAAGACCCTGAGGCAGAAGGAAGACAAGCGTATGGCAGGTATTTGAGGTGGGAAGGTGCCAAGATGAGGTGAGTCTGAGCACAAAGGGAACTGTTGGCCAGAGTGAGTCCATCAAAGGCATCTACTACTAACTAGCAGGATTACTGGAAAATGTTTTAGTATGGTATCAAAAATTAAGAAATTGTCAATTTACCTTTTTTTCAAATTTAAGATAAATTTTCTTTCATAATGTGCACATATGAAATGAATCATATGTATTCAAATTACTTTCACATTGGTGGAGTTCTTATCAATTATCAATTGCTGGTACTATAGGTATTGAACAGCCATTTAACATATTCTGAAAATGTTTACAGTATCAGCATTAAAACAGAAAAAACAAAAAGTATGGAAACAAGCAGTGGGATATGAACTGGATCCTTAGAAGCTGTGATCCCCAACCCCTGGGTTGAGGACCAGTACTGGTCGGAGGCTTGTTAGGAACTGGGCCACACAGCAGGAGGTCAGCAGTGGGCACATTGGCGAGGCTTCGTCTGTATTTATAGCCGCTCCTCATCACTTCTATCACTGCTTGAGCTCTGCCTACCTGCCCCTGCCATCTGTGGAAAAATTGTCTTCCATGAAATCGGTCCCTGGTGCCAAAAAGGTTAGGGAATGTGTTTAGAAGACATAACCACAATTGTGCATTTTCTGGCAAAGCAACAAGGTTTACAATACCTAAGAAATAAAAATATCCACAACAATTAAAGATGTGCCTTCTTGCACACACATGCACCATACAAAATGCAAATGAAGGCAAGCAAAATTACCAAATACTTCAGAATTACATGAAAGAAATTTCAAGCAAAGTTGAGGATGATGTAACCAATTTATGTGTTGTACAAAACTATCGCTGAGGCATGACTTCATAATAAAAATTGGTAGCATTTTCACAGTGGCATATAAGATAATGCTCTTAAATTCAATGGAGTCATATATTTGATGAAATATTATAACATTTATACAATCTCATTGCCTTAAACTGGGTTTATAATAGTTACATGAATTGAGTACTGTTATAGACTGAATGTTTTTATCCTCTCCCAGTTTGTATGCTGAAATCCTAACTCCCAGTGAGATGGCGTTAGGAGGTGGGGACTTTGGAAAGTAATTAGGTCATGGTGGTGGAGCCCCCATGAATGGGATTAGTGCCCTTATAGAAGGAACCCCAGAGAGTTCTTTGCTCTTTTTGCCATGATACAACAAAATGTATGCAATATAGAAGACGGCCCTCATCAGAACCCAACCATGCTGACACCTTGATCTCCAACTTCCAGCCTCCAGAACTATGAGAAATAAATTTCTGTTGTTTATAAGCCACCTGGTCTATGCTACTTTGGTATAGCAGATTGAACTGGCTAAAGTAACTTTTTAAAGTTCAGATCTTTGGCATAATCACTAACTCCCATATCAATTAATCTTTGAGCTTTTAGAAATTCTCCTCCATTTGGGAAAAGCTCTAAGCTCTTCATCTTTGAGTAAAACAGAACTTCTAATACCTCTGGCTCAAGTGATTTTTGTAGCATGCTCAGTTTCAGGGATTGACAATGGTAAATAGGGCCAGTAGGGCTTCTTTCCCTGCCCTACACCTCAGGGGCCTCCTGTGCTTTGAAGTGCTTTCCTTTAAACTTTTAAATCCTCTTCTAATGCCTGAGACTGGCCTGGGCAGGTAGTGCCAACAGGACCAGGTGCAGGAGCCAAGACAGTGATCAATGTGGACTCAAGCCCTCTGCATATGAGGGTGATGATAACTGAAGAGCTTCAAAATTCAGAATTAGTGGCTATGGGATCCTCCTGGGGCCCTGTAGCTGGCTTGCTGGTGCCAGAAGTGTGGTCTTGTTAGTGGATTGTTCACACTGGCTGACATTTCTTTCATAAGATTGAGTGAGTTTATGCTGCCAGAATGGTGCTGATGCGCCTGATTTGAGATGACTTAATTGGTAATATAAACAGCAGCCCTGAAGAAATATTTGCCCTGGACCCGAGGCTATGGTCGCTCTGAACATAAGTGGCAGGTTTTAAACCAGCTTAATAAAAACCCGAGTTTCTATATGGAATGCCTATTTTATAGTCTACCTTATGTTTTCCATAATAAGGGATTATATATTCAATGCCTTATCTACCTGTTCTCTATAAAGGCTATATACAAATCATCTCTAAAAATGCCTCTTCCTTTTATGCGTAACAGTGAGTGTTTATGTGTGTGTCTGTTTTTAGAGGGGAGGCAATAATAAATGAAGTTAATGATTTTTTAAATAACTTTTGTTTTCAAACCTACAAGACAAAATTATGTAACATGTCAGTAAGGGCTTGGAAAGTGAAGGCATTTGGAATAGCTACTGCGGGATATATCACAGGAAATAAATTAAGAATAAATAGATTACTGGAAAAAATGAGTCATTTATTGTGTACCTGCTATAATTTCAACATATAATCAAATTGAATTTTAGCCAAAATTGGTATGGAATGTCTAGTCTTAATCTCTTTTGACAGATGAGGAAACCAATATTTTGAAAGACCAGGAAATTTGCTGAAACTCACAATAGGGAGATATAAATAGAATATGGGTATGAATCCAGCTTCAAGACTAGAGCTTTTTGCAGAAATTAAAACCGTCTCTCAGGAGTGAGAACCAAGTTAATAAACATTAAAATAATAACCAACTTTCATTCTTAAATTAATTGTAACTGAAATGTGAAAAAAAAATGGTGCCTGTGTATAGAGTTGGGATAGGGCTGGATACTAAAGGTGCTCTTGCCAAATATTTAAAGGTGCCATTATCTTTTTATTGTTTTTTACTTTTTATTTTAAATTAGTATAGTACATAATAGTTATATATCTTTATAGAGTACATGTGATGTTTTGATACAGGCATACAATATGAATTAATCAAATCGGGATAATTAGGGTATCTATCACCTCAGATATTTAACATTTCTTTGTGTTAGGAACATTCCAATTCTACTCTTCTAGTTATTTTAAAGTCTAACTTATTCTTGACTCTAGTCACTTTGTTATGCTATCAAATATTGTTCTTTCTATCTAACTCTCTAATTCTATTTTTGTACCCATTAACTACCCCCACTTCATCCCCTGCTCCCTGCTACCCTTCCCAGCCTCTGGTAACCATCATTTTACTCTCTGTCTCCATGGGATCAGTTGTTTTTAATATTTAGCTCCCACATATGAATGAGAACATTTGAGATTTGTCTTTCTGTGCTTGGCTTATTTTACTTAACATAATGTTCTCCAGTTCCATCGTGTTGTTGCAAATGGCAGGATTTCATTCTTTCTTGTGGTTATATAATATTACATTGTGTATGTGTACCATAGTTTCTTAATCCATTCATCTGTTGATAAACACTTAGGTTGATTCCATATCTTGGCTATTATGACTAGTGCTGCAATAAACATGGGAGCACAGATATCTTTTCAATATACTGAATTCTCCTCCTTGGAATATATACCCAGCAGTGGAACTGATGGCTCGTATGGTAGTTCTATCTTCATAAAAGTGTCATTATCTTTAATTAACATGTAAATCTTAAAATATTGCTTATACTTCCAAAAGCCACTTTTAAAAATAAGAAATTATAAATAATATTTTCTAAGCATTGCAACTATACATTTATACATATATAAGATAAAGAATCCCTTATTAACATTCCCAATATTAAATGATTTTAGAAATTTGACTTAAAAGCAACTTACCTTTCTAAGTATACTTACCTTCATTTTATCAGAAAAGGACTTGAAAAGTTGTTCAAGGTCATAGAACATGTTTTCTTAAGTCAGAATTTTTAATTGCTTTTCCTGACCCAGCAATCCCATTGCTTCCACCTATGCCTCTCTCTATGGGAAAGTAAAATATTTTGAAGAGGTTTTAGAATTTTTAAAAGTCTATCTTTTTAAAATGGGCTAAGATATTTATAATAATACCTTACCACTTGAATACTTGAGATACTTTGGGGGAAAATAAGTCAAGAAAAATAATAAATTGCTTAGACTAATAATGTACCTATGCATAGGATTAGCATATACTAGGAAGCTAATCTATTTTATCTGGATTATTTAATATCAACAATTCTTAATTACCCTCACATGTTTCAAGTGTGCATAATTAAACAATCATTTTGAATAAACTCTGTTTCTTATCCTGCCATATAATATGGTGCCAAAAATGACTACTGAACTATCCTAAGAAATTAGTCACTCTCTGCAAGATAATTAAAGAGTTTGATTAAGTTACTCATTAACTTTTACTCATACTCCTTATTCTGATTTCAATATAGACATCATTCATTGATTCAGCAGTCTGCTCAGCATCTACTATATGCTAGGAACAAAGATAAACTCTGAAGTGCTCACAATGTAGTGGGAGGCAGACACACACAACAGTATGAACCATGTAACAGAAGTATTCCCACAGAAATAAAGGAGCTTGTGGAAACTCTAAACAGGAACTAAAGACATGTCTGTCTGGATCATGAAAGCTGAAAATGAAGTCATTGATTCATTTATTTCATTTATAACACATAAAGCTTTGGTGTCTCAAAACTGTACTCCTTACTACTTAAAAAAAAGCATGTAGGCCGGGCATGGTGGCTCACACCTTTAATCCTAGCACTTTGGAAGGCCGAGATGGGAGGAAGCCAGGAGTTTGAGACCTGCCTGAGCAAGAGTGAGACCCTGCCTCTACAAAAAATAGAAAAATTAGCCAGGTGTGGTGGTGCATGCCTGTAGCCCCAGCTGCTGGGGAGGATGAGGCAGGAGAATCACGTAAGCCCAAGAGTTTGAGGTTGCAGTGAGTTATGATGATGCCACTGCATCCTAGCCTGGGTGACAGAGTGAAATCCTATCTCAAAAAAATAAATATATAGAATACATTTCAAAATTAAAGTAGATTTAGATGAACCAAGAAGATTGATTATAAATTGCTTGAGAAATGTGATTTGAGTTATTTGTTTTTTTTTTTTACTAGTCAGTTTCCATCATTTTTCAACTAACAATTTTAGAATCACATACATTTAAAGAATTAACTAATAAAAGCATAAATGATAAAACATATTGAGAGGATTGGGGATTAAATTGATTTCTTTTATGCTTAATTTCTCTATATATACTATGTCAATAATGGTATTTCTGAACACAGTTTTCAGACACAAAACACATAGAATATCACTCAATTTAGCTAAGCAATGAAAGAAATTTATGGTGTAATGGAGCTAAAAGGTACAACAGAGGGGCTCTGAGCAAACATGGTTCAATCAATGCTCTGACTTCATTTGTCTGTGAATCTCTTTGCTTGACTTGGTTCCACATGTTGCTTTCTCAAGCTGCTATCAATATGGTTGCAACAGACCAAATCTCGAATCACACTTGATAATATGCAGAAGGCAAGAGATAAAAGCAAGAGAACTCAAAAGTCTCTGAAAATGCATCCCAGTGATCTAAATTGTTACACATGTTCTTCCCAGGACTAACTAACTCTGCATCCAGAGAAATACTTTGTGCTATTTGGCCAAGACTAGGTTCTTTTAGACCCATTAGGTCCTCTACTGGAATGTATTGATTTTTATTCTTGAAGTATATGGACTGTTTGTTGAGGAAAATGGATGACGGGTAAGCACCCAACAGTGAATAAAAAATCATATTCACTTAAACATTTAGCAGTTAGTCTGTGCTCTATGTTCAGCCCTTATACATAGTTTATGTGGTAATTTTTTTTTAAACGGTTATAAATTTTTTGACACTTCTCTTACTTGGAAGCAAGGTCTACAGCCCTTCCGCTTGAACAATGAATGGTAAGATTGTGACTGTTTCAACCAATAAAGAAAAGTTATTGACTTCTGAGTTAGGTCATTAAAGTCCATGGAACTTCCACCTGGTCCTTTCCACATTTGCTCTCCAGAAACTTGCTCTTGGATCCAGTTGCTGTGCTGTAAAAAGCCTATCCCAGAAAGATCTTGTGTAGGTCAACAGTCTCACCCCAGTCCAGCTTTAGTGCCTGTCATGGGAGTTTGATGACACCAAACCTCAGCCATTTGAGTCACCCCAGTCATTCACAACTTCCCAGCTGGGGCCCAGACTTCCTGGGGCAGCCATAAAGACATCCCAAGATAAGCTATTCCAGCTGTGCTTTGAATTCCTGACCCACATGCACGTGCATAAAATTAATGATACTTTATGACACTGTGTTTGGGGTGGTTTGTTACACAGCAAAAACCAGAATTGCTTAAATGTCTCTGGTAAATAGAAAATTCATAAACTTGAAAACAGGAAGAAAAAAGATCTGAAAATAAAAGGACTGGCCAGGCATTTAAGCAACAACATATGTTTTGAGAGGGGAGGATGATGTTTTTGAAATAGGATGATGATAAACGCAACCCTGTACTACGTATCTAGTATCACCCTTAATGATCCAAGTAATACCTTGTCCAGCTGTAAAGAATCTGCTGCCCTTAACATGTGCCTCAAGTCACTGGTTCTCAAGTTTTACTTTAGAAACCAGAGCTGTGATGTTCCTTCCCCTGCACTGTATGTGCCACAGAAGCTACAGAGGGTTTGAGAGAAATCTGAAGTTTAGGCAACAATTCTTCTGCTAATAACCAGGACCTAATAATTAACTTAGATTATAATAATGAAATAATTGTTCTCACTTTCTCTTCCTACCTCTGATCTTTTTGTTTATTCCTTATTGGTAAATTCATCAAGGCAATTATCTTCTTCTCTCCTCTTCATTATTTTTTTCCATAGGAATATTAGCTTAAAAACATGTTAGAATATTTTCACTCTTAAAATTCTCTATAGGGTCCACATCTCCCTCCACTGCCTTATTTCTCTGCTTCCCCTTATAAGTTGTTTATGCAATCACTTAACTACAGGGATACTTTTGAGAAGAGTGTCCTTAGGCGATTTTGATGTTGTGTAGACATCATAGAGTGTACTCACGCAAATCTGTTATAGATGGTATAGCTCACAGTACCTCTTGCTCCTAGGCTACAAATCTGTACAGCCTATTATTGTACTGAATACTGTAGGCAATTAAAACACAATTGTAAGTATTTGTGTACCTAAACATATTTAAACATAGAAAGATACAGTAAAAATATGATATAAAAGATAAAAAATGGTAAACCAATACAGGGCACTTACCATGAATGGAGCTTGCAGGAATGAAAGTTGTCCTAGATGAGTCAGTAAGTGAGTGGTGAGTGGCTGTTAAGGCCTAAGACACTACTGTGCACAATAATAGACTCTATAAACACTGTATACTAAATTTACTAAAAAAGGTTTATTTCTTTTGTAATAAATTAACCTTACCTTACTTAACTTTTTACTTGATAAACTTTAATTTTTTAACTTTTTGACTCTTTTGCAATAATACTTAGCTTAAAACACAAACAGTTTTGTTAAAGCTAAGATACATACATGCACATTATCCTAGGCTTATACAGGCTCACGATCATTAGTGTCACTGTCTTCCATCTCCACATCTTGTCCCACTGGAAAGTGTTCAGGTGCAATAACAGGCATGGAGCTGACATCTACTATGACAATGATGCCCTCTTCTGGGGCATCTCCTGGAAGATCTGCCTGAAGCTGTTTTACAGTTAACTTTTCTTTTTATAAGTAGAAGGAGTACACTCTAAAATAATAATAAAAGGTGTAGTGTGGTAAATACACAAACCAGTAATATAGTCATTTATTATCATTATCAAGTATAATGAACTATACTTAAGTGTATGTGCTATACTTTCATACAAATGACAGTGCAGTAGGTTTGTTTATACCAGCATCACCACAAACATTGGACTACAAAGTTACGATGGCTATGATGTCACTAGGCAATTGGAATTTTTCAGCTCTGTTATAATCTTACGGTGTCACCAAAAGTTTGGTACTTGTCCCTGTGGCTGAATCAGCGAGAATGAAGAATGAAGACAAGTGGTTTGAGAAAAAGGAAAGAGAAGTTTATTAATTTGTCAGCAAATAAAGACGGTGGTAGACAAGTGTTTCAAAAGATCTCCATCCTGTCATTAAGCAGAAATACAAGGCTTCTAAAAAGGGGGCCGGGTTTAGCAGTTGGGCTCAAGTCTACGTGACCAGTGTCACATGTTGTGGCTTTGGGTTATTGTTGTTTATCTATAATTGGTAGTTTTGGTCAACCTTATCTCTGGTTATGAAGATCTCATGACCCTTATCCAGACAATTTTGTTCAGTCATCTCTTGTGGTTTGAGATACTACAAAACAAAGAGCAAAGAACATTTTTCTGCCCCTTTGATTACTGGCCTCAGGAACGAATGCAAAAAAGGATGGAGGGTTTAAAGAGACAACTCGTAAAACATTTCATTGCCTTTTTCAGACCTTTTAACTCTGTTACAATGGGACTACCATCTTTTTTGAGATCTGTTGTTAACGAAAACATTGTTAATGCAATGCATGACTGTACTTGCTTTCTCCGTTTCAACACCAACCATTATCTCTTGAATCCACTTCCACTGGGCTTTTATTTCTACCATCTAAAACAGTTTTTACCATAGTCACCAATGATTTCCATGCTGCAAAATCTAATGGCAAATTTTTAGTTCATCTTACTTGACCTGTAAACAGGAATTGACACAGGAAATCTGTAACCCCTCTCTCTCTCAAATATAAATACATATAATCTTTTGGAAAATCCTATCTGTTCTACCTTAAAATATTTCCAGGCCCTGGCCTCTTCTTTCAATTTCTGCTACTTGCCTCCACGCCCCTCAAATCCTATCACTTTTGACTTTACTTAGATTACCACAATTGCCTCCTAATTGGTCTCCCCAGTTTGACCTTTGTTCTCTAGCTAATGTATTCTTTCCCCAGTAGCCAGTGTAACCATGTTTATATGTAAGTCAGATCTGTTACATATTCACTCAAAAACCTACAATGGCTTCCCAACTCAACTCACTCAGAGTAAAAGCTCAAGTTTTTATAATGAATTACAAAAATCTACCATCCTACTTCTATGGACATTGTAGGGGAGGAAAAACTAATTTTTCCTCTACCCCTTTGAGTTTTTAGCTTGGACCCCTATAACAGATTAGACAGATTAATAAGAGAAAAACAGATATTTATCAACATGCCTATTTCATATATACATAGGAGATAGCCATGAAATGAGTTGGTAATTCACAAAGAGGTAGTTTAGAACTCCAGTTTATATAGCATCTTTGACAATGAACAATTCAGTTTAAAGAAGTGACAAGACAAAGGGAAAGGGCCTTGAGTTGCTAGGCAGCAAATTGTGGGAATGCAATATAGGGGAGCACCAGGGCTCAGAGCAACTGTAGCACCTTGGTGTGCTGAGTACTTCGATCTGAATGACATCAGAAGGCCTCAGAACTAAGTTGTCTCTGCCCTCCTGCTCTGCCGTCTCCTATCTCTCTTTCCCTCCTGAAGTGAGTCATAGAAAGCAGAATTCCCCTTCCTTAAGTAGAATCATGAAAATTAGAGCTCTTCTTCCCCAAAGCATAGAAAGTCCTAGAAAGGTCACTCTCATTCCTCATTCTTATGGAACAAAGACTTTCATTCCAGAGGGTCACTGCCTATCTGTGAAAACTACACAGAGAGGACAAAAAGAATCTGAAAAGACAGTCCTTTCTGGATTCCACCCTTTAATCTGTTACCATTAGATCACACTCTTTTGTCCAATCCATCACATTTCTACATAACTGCCCATTCTTCATTGAACCTAATCATAAAACAATTTCTCTTGGGTCTTTGAGTCTTCATTTCTGAAGACTCCTGTGTCATGTGTTGGGGCCCAGAAACCAATATGCCAAAATATGGCATTTTGATATCTGGAACTGGAGAAACCTCAAGGTCCCTCTGACCTCTCCCCCTACCACAACACCTCTCCCAAAGCATGGGATGAAGTTGTCCTGTCAAGTTCCCTTATCTGCCTAACCTCCAGACCTACCAAAGAAGAAAACAATTACCTCCAGTCCCTTCCCTGAGTTTTTATTAACTGAACCCGTATTATAGGAAGGAAGACTAAAGTCTGTCAACAAAACTGGACAGACACTTGTCACACACCATTGTTTGCTCTGCAGGCCTAACAGACTTTGCCCCAGACCATTATATGTTCTCAAGCCTATTAAATTCTCCCCAGTAATCCCTTGACAGAATTCCTCTTCTTCTTTCTCCAATAACCTGCTTTGTCAGGATCCAAGCCCCATTCTTAACCTCAAGATGGTATATAAGCTTTTGTACTCCACTGGGGGATTGGGTCTTCATTTTGAAGGCTCCAGTACATATATGTTAAGTAAATCTCTTAATCTCCTGCCTCATGTCAGTGATTTTCAGTGAACCTACAAACTTTAATTGTATGTTATGCTTTTCTCTTGTTGACCCACCTTTTTTTATAAGAATGTTTGCAGTGACCCTTATCATGAGTGAGGAAAGGTATCAAACTTTTCTGCCTCTATAGGAAATTAATGGTAGATGAAGGTTTGTTAGCAAAGTTGGTTAGTAGATTTCTCTCATGCTGTCTCCAACCTGCTAAGGATCTGAAGTTGTCTCCAATGATTAACCTTTGTCCTTTCTGATTAACCTAGTCCCTTTCTTATAAAGGGACACCTTTATAAATTTATTAATAGTTTTAGTCAAATAGGGACGGGCAGAGAGATTTTCTTATATCTGCTTCTTCTCAATTACCTTTAGCTCAAAGTAATCTTTATGCCAAAATGACACATTTCAGGGTAGTATCTTGTGCTACTCTTCACCATCTGTTTCCTATACTACCCCCTGCTGCTCTCTCTCTTTGGCCTCTGCACTGCAGTGACATGTCAGCCTTTGCTTCACAATCTTCTACCTCATTTCCTTTAGTTGTCTTTCCATATTAATGAAGCTTTCCCTGACCATGCCAGATTAAAAAACAGCATTCATATATATTTGTCACCTCCTCTCCTTGGAATGCTGGCTCCCCAAACATCACCAATAAATCCTGTTGGTAAAACAGAATTGAATTAATTGCTTACCATTATAGGAAGAACACCACATGGAAAAGTTTGGAGCATCTTGGAGAAGAAAATCAAGCTTGGATTCTAGTGAGATTTTGAAGTTTGGTTTAAGGCCAGTCTTCCAACGCAGGACAAAAGGGAGAGGCTTGCTAAAGATTAGATTAGATTAGATAAGATTAGATTAGATAAGGACCAAAAACAAGGTACAGCTTTTGTGGCAAAGAGATGAAAGAGTTTTGGAGTGTAAACTGTCTATTGATTTTTCCTATTGAAGAGTTGATGGGTCTTTGAGAAAGTTCCTATAATGAACAGTAAAATTATGTGCCTGGGTAGAATATTTTCCCATAGTCATGTTATATTAATAAACACAATGGAATAACACAGTTATGTTAATGTAGGCCATAAACTGTGTGGAAAGCAGATATTTTCTAAGCTGTGGGTGGGGACAGATTGGTTGGTTCTTATCTCTCAACTAGAGCAAGCTCCTTGAGGACGGAGATTTTTCTGTTTTGTTCAGAGTACCTAGAACAAATCATATCCCCTTGGCAAATACATTTGGATGAACTGGGTTACCAATTGTGTTCAGTAGAGCTAATCTCAAGTGGTTATCTATGAGAAAAATATTTGTCATTATCCTACTTTATTTTTCTCTACACAACTTTTCACACTTTTTATATTTACTGGCTTATTGTTACATACTCTCTCACTAGAATATAACTTCCACGAGGGTATAACATTTGATATATTTGCTACTATATTCATAATATGTAGAACAGTGCTGGTACAGCATACGGCAAGAGTTCAACAAGTTTTGTTAAATTAATAAGTGAAATTGTTAAGAGTTGTAGTTAATTTTTCTTCCTTAGTTTACTAGGTTCTCTAGAGAATGCCATTTCATATGTATTCTTATTGACTCCTCTGAATAGTCCTATGAATTTAGTACTTTGCCATATTTTGTAAATGAGGAAAGACATTTCAGGATGTTCAGGGTATTACAGTAGGTTGCAGTGTCAGGTTTCAGCGTGAAAATGTTCTTGACAGGCTCATAGCCAAAGAATGACCAGACACCAAAGTAAGGCAAGCATGAAAATGAGGCTTATTGCTGAGAGAAAGATAGGATTATAGGGCAAGAGCAAGATACGGGTTTACAGAGCATGATACATACGCTACAGATGATGACCGAACTCACTGTTACAGGAGGAAAAGACCCAAAGGAAAGATGCAAAAAAGGGGTTAGTTATGGTCTGCATCCTGTTTTATAGAGCCCACATTGGGACCTCCCTCATGGTTCAGAGGTCACCATGGAACCACGTTGATTGAACAATTTGGAGTCACATGATCTGAGCCTTACTACGCATGTGGGTTGTTCTAGGTCACTTTCCAGACTCCATGGTACCTCTGCGGCTTGGCCCACGGGCTAGAGAGTCCTCTGCACTCTTTTGCAGCTGGTGTACTAAGTTATGACTGGCAGATTGGTAGGGTGTTCCCTCCTCTCTAGGTATGGCAGTCGCTTGGGGGATGAGGGTGGGGCAGGACGAAGATGGGGGCTACAGCACCCACTTTTATCCCTAGGAGACCCAGAATCCCTCACTGTCTACCTAACAAAGGGGCTAGGATGCAGCAGAAGGAGGATTTGAAGCAAGGCTGTGTGTCTACTTGGCTTATGGTCTCAACTACTGCTCTGTGTGGCCCCTTACACTTAAAATATGTTTCTCGTTTTAAAACTATAATAATTTGATTTCATTTATTTAACAGCACTGCACTTTTCTTGAACCTGATTAAGGTACTTTTTTCTCTTTTCAACTTTTAAAAGTAAATAATTTTGAATTTTAATGTCAATGTAGGCAAAGGAGATGATGGGTGGACTCCAATTCTCTCTCTCTCACTTTCTCTGTCTCTTCTTCTTGTAAGTGCACCCCCAAATGGCCATTCAGACTCTAATGCTAGCCTAGCTAAAGGGAAGCCATTTTGCTTCCAGTATGTTTTCAGCCTATTCTGTCTTAAAAGTTTAGAACTAACCTGCCACTTGCTTACACAGCTGCTGGGCACAAGGTTAGAAAATGACCTTTAGGAAAAACAGATCAAGAATCTGAAACAGGCCAACTGAAGACTGCTAATAACAAGATCCACCAGGCAACCTATTGTTTGCTGATAAACATCAAGCAAATCATGATGACAAAGCTTGCTTTCTGCCACCAGTCCCCTTTACCCCTTCCCTTTATAAGTAGCTCAGTAAGGAGAGGAGATGAGATGGCCTTAGAGACAGAAGTCTGCCATCTCCTCAGGCTGCTGGTATTTGAATAAACCACCTTTCCTTCACCAACACTAGCCTCTCCTGTCTGGCTCTTGGGTGGTGGGTAGCTGAACCTGTGATTGGCAATACTGTCTCTATCTCTCTGTCTCTCTCTCTAAAAATGGACCTGCCTGTTATTGGCAATGGTTCTTATGTTAGAAAATCCATACAAAGGGAGGGATTCACCTTTTATTTGGTGTGCTGACCTTCTCAAGTTCCTTATAAGAAGTACTCTAAGAGGACAGTCTACTAGGATTTCTACTAATACATTTTTGGGTAATGAGTCTAAAACCATGGAAAATGAAATCAGATTATAAAATAATCTTGAGAGATTAAAAGGTGGAAAAATGCACAACACTATTTTATTGACATTTTAATTTTCTTGCATCTTCATATTCTAAAATGCTTTTAACTGGCACCAGAATATCATAGAATAAATGAAATAAGCAAGAGATTGGGAGCCTGTATTTCTACCAAAAAATAAATACAGAAACTTCATGAAGTAAATCACTCCTATACTTTTCTTTTTAAACTTAAATTATTTTTGTATTGAAAGAGAATATCTTGTTGCAAACATGACTATGAAGTTTTATAAACAGGTTAAAATTTTAGCTTTATGTATTGATACAAAAAGAAGCTCTTCCATACTTCTTTTTTTTGTTTTAATAAAGATTGGTCCTTAATGGGGTTCAGCACATGCCACTCCAAGACATGGCACCTTGGCATTTGAGGAAACAGCAGAAGCAAGAAGGTCACTCTCACCTTCCCCTCACCCTTCTTCCCTAAAGCAGTCCATAAAACCTAGGAAGGTCACTCTCTGTCCTTCTCCTCCCTTTCTGTCCTGAATACCCTCATGAGACAGGTGCTTGCCCTATACTCAGAGATGGAATATGAAACAAACAAGCCAAGAAGAATCTGAACAAGCAAGTCTTGATAAATTCCCCCTTGCTTACTACTATTAGATCATAAGCTGCTGTTCTCCCATCATACTTAGGCACAACTGTCCATAAAAATACATAGATTTCTTTGTCTCTTTGCCTCTTCACTTCTGAAGGCTCCCTTGACAAATAAAACTTGTGTTAAAGAAATCTGTATGCCTTTCTCTTGTTAATCTACCTTTTGTTATAGGAGCCTCACACATGAACTTTGCTATGGATGAGAAAAATATGTTAATTTCTGCCTCCTACACCTTGCTACTTCAAAAGAAAAGTTATAAAGAAATTTTTATTTAATTGTTTCTCTTTGCCTTTAACGTGATTGCCAGAGATTTTACAGAACAGCAGAATAAATTTATTCTGATGAAAGTCAATTCAATGGTAAATTGCCTAAATATCAAATTGGCCTACTTCTTTTATGTTAGAATATTAGAAAGTTCCTTTGTCCATATAATTTGTCATGAAGCATTTAAAATTCCCAAATTTATCTTGAAAATATATAAATGTAAATATTTGAAACAAATACAATTTTTAAATAAAAAGCTTTGTTTTTAGATTACACTTATTCTATTAACAAAGGCTCTACCATCTCATATTTCATTTTTAATGATTGGCCAGAGAATCAGTTGACTGCTGCATTGATTGCCAACAGTAAGAATTATAAAGTGACTGCTCTGCAAAATGTGATGTGCTCAGCACAAATGTAGACTCTCAAAGAAAATAACATAAAATAAATAAATTCCCTGTTCCATATTATAAATGCCAAAAAAAATGATCAGACATTATTATGCAAAACAACATTACATGCTGCTGTGATGAGAGCTAAATTATGTGCTAAAGACAATTCAGGGTGTACTAGACTTGTGATCAAACGCAGCTGATTGAAAACACCTTTAACCTAACTTATCTTTAAAATTCCACTAAAATAAAATTAAAAGGAATTATATATATCTATATGTCTATATCTCCATGTGGGCAAAGGAAACAAAGGAGCCATGGAAGCCTATAATTACAGATCTGAAGCAATTCTATAAACAAGGAAAGCAGACGTTTCAGATCATGGCTAACTACTTAGATCTGAGAAATATGAAAGTTGTATGGTCTCAAGCAAAACCAATGTAGAGACCAATGCCTTTGGTCCCGTAAAGGTTCACTGAAAAATTATTGACATGATGTAGATTGACTCATAGGAGAAAAGCACACACATATCAATTTCATATGTATACATGAGAGCCCCCAGAATGAAGACTCAACACCCCAATGAGGTAAAGAAGTTTATAAAGAATGGAGGCTTGGATTGTGGCAAAACAGGTTTTAATGACAAGACAGGTTATGGAAGGGAGAAAGGAAAAAGATTGGCTACCAAATGTGGCCTTTGTTTTTTTTTTTTTGTTTTTTTTTTTTTTTTATATAAGCTCTTGCTCTGTCACCCAGGCTAGAGTGCAGTGGTGTCATCATAGCTTACCGCAACCTCAGACTCCTGGGCTCAAGTGATCCTCCTGCCTTGGACTCCCAAAGTGCTAGGATTACAGATGTGATTTACCACACTTGGTCTCAGTACTATTTTACACAAAAATAATGTTAAAAGGGAGAAATTTAAAGAATCTGTGTCAGGTAACATCCAGCTGAGGGAAGGAGCATGATGTGATGAATATATATGGCTTGTGCAATCCACAATAGGTAGATTCCAAAGTGTATGTTTCTCCCGAGCTATATCAATTGGGTTTTTTATTTGACTACCTTGATTATCAGTTTCCTGTTGTATAAAGTAGAAAATGATAAAAATCTACCACATACAGTTGAAGAGTACTAATGTCATCATAGTAAAATATTTAACATAGTATCTGTTATATTGTTTGAAACTTAAAACGTGTCAAATATATTAAAAATAATTGATGGTCTTGTTAGGTAGATAGTGAGGGATTTTGGCTCTCCTAGGGACAATGGTGGGTGCCTTGCCTTGGTGCTGTCTCAAGCAATTGCCCTGCCTGAGATGAAGTACAAGGGCAGGGCCCTGTTTTGGGAAAAGGAGGAACACCCTACCAATCTGCAAAAGAATGCAGGAATTCAGCAGCCCAGGTACAGTAGGATCTGGAAAGTGACCTAGAGTAAGCTAACGCTAATTATCATGTCCTCAAATGTCCATGAAAGTGGTTCAGTGGTGACATCTGAATCACAAGGAGGGCCCAACCAAGACAGTATAAAATGGATCGGAGATCATAATCAGGGACCTCGTGTTATGATAAAGGGTCTGTTCATCCTCTGTGGTGAATGTATCTTGCTTGCTCTTGCTCTGTAAAGCTGTGTCTTGTTCTTGCCCTATAAACCTATCTTGTCCTTCCTCAACAGACTTCGTTTCATGTTTGCCTTGCTTTGGTCTGTCTGGTCATTCTTTGGCTAAGAGCGCATCAAGAACCAAGAACAGACAACTTCAACCTGACAGTCTGGCTGATTCAAGTTTTTAGAGTCAATCCTTGGAATTAATTTTTCAACCATAATTTTTCAAACAAACATAACACTATCTCTACTAAGGCAAACAGTCATGATATCCTCAGTTATTTAACCAAATTTTGCCTCTGTTATTCTTTATAGACATTGATCACAATATTTAATGTCCTTAACATTTTTTTAAAAAAATCCATTTCTCTTGACCTTAAAATACTTCATATAACAATAATGATTTCCTCACAGTTTTAATATTAAAATACTATCTCTGGAGCACCATATATCTAAAAATAGTAGTTAAGACCATTATTTTGTGGCAAATTTTGGTGTTTTCTTTATGGCCTTTGTGAAGAAAAATGGAATTGGGATAACATCACACCTTAGGGAGTCTTCCTAAATGATTCAATAATTCAATAAACATTAGCTAGTGGATAGAAAGAAACATAAATGAGAAAGATGAAAGGGAAAACCAAATGCAGTGTGTGTGAATAATTTGTGAAATGAAAGAACAATGGTTAAAGTAGAAAGGTGATCAAAGGCTAAAACGTCCCAGCAGTAAATGAAAAAACAAGAAGCCAAATGTTAATCATTAAACTTTCAGACTTGCAAGCAACTAATGTTACATACCCAGTACTTTGCCAAAAGCATCTAGAAAGCCTGTTAAGTCCTGTCTGTAGTCTATGGGTGATAGTGCCAAGTGGGCCCATTTCCAGATATCAGAATGAAAGGGGGAAAAAAGTGTTTTACTTGCATTCACACCCAAAATATGTACAATGAAGCTACTAATCCCAGATGAAGAGGAACTATTTGAAATGAATGAATGCATGTAGTTCTACAGATTTTTATTCACATTCTGCATTGGAGTATGAAGACGTCCTGCATTTGTCTCAGTGACTTTCTCTGTTCTTCACTTGTTCTTCCTTCTCCCGTCTCCTTCAGTACATTTAAATTTGATTCAGGTACATTCCACCGTCAGGCCATAGCAAGTTTTTTGTTAAATGTTGAAAGAATAAAACACATTCAAAGGCCATGAGATTACTGACACTCATATTAGCTCACAAAGCTCCTTTTGTGAATTATTAGATATTTTACCTTTAGGGCTGAGGAAGGTTATCTTGAGTTGTGTGTGTGGACATGTCTAAAACATCCTCTGACTGGTCTTGTTTAACTTGATATTGAAGTGCGTGACCTGAGGGCTGAAACCAGCTAGAAGGTAGACTTTGTAATCATATGTGTTTTTAATCTGAAATCAAATTTTAATTCTCTAAACAATTAACCAATGAATCACAGCTACAGCAATTTTTTAAAAGGTATGTTCGTATCACATCAGCCTGATTGCAGACAGCTGTATGTGAGCAAGAGATCAAAGAGGTAATTTTCCACATTAGTGGAATCTAATTTTTGACATTTTTGTGACTTTACTACATCCTGTGCTTCAAGGATTGGTTCACATAATTTTTATTTATTTATTTTTTAACTCTAATTGAATTGTTGCCTGGGGCTTAGCAAGAGTCGGAAGAGAAGATTTGCAGTTCCTTCTTGAAAAAAACAAAGCATTAAACATTTATTCCCATTTCCCTAGGAAAGATGTCAGTCCTAAGGACTCTAACCTGGAGCGGAAGAGAGAAGAAGAGAGAAAGAGGAGGAAGTGAAAGAGGAAGAACCTCACTGGACTCATGCTCTCTTTTTTGTAAGTCCTGGAAGTTTTGTTGCTTATCTTCACTAGGGGATAAGAAACAGAATGGTCAATAATCATATGGAAAAATGCTCACCATCACTAATCACTAGGGAAATGCAAATTGAAACCACAATGAGATATCATCTTACCCTTGTTAGAATGGCTTTTACTAAAAAGTCCAAAAATAAATGCTGTCATGGATGCAGAAAGAAAGAAATGTTTATACACTGTTGGTGGGATTGAAAATTGATACAACCTTTATGGAAAAGAGTATGGAGATTCCTCAAAGAACTAAAAGTAGACCTATCATTAGATCCAGCCATCCCTCTATTGGGTATCAAAAAGACACCTGCACTCAATTGTTTATTGCAGTGCAATTCATAATTGCAAAGATGTGGAATCAACCCAAGTGCTCATCAATTCATGAGTGGATTAACAAAATCTGGTATATGTATACCATGGAGTACTACTCAGCCATAAAAAGGATGAATTAATGTCTTTTGCAACAATATAGATGGAACTGGCAATCATTATCCTAAGTGAAGTTATCGAAAGAATGGGAAACAAACATCACTTGTACTTGCTATTAAATTGGAACTAACCAGTGAGCACACATGTGTACAGAGGGAAGTAAAACTCAGTGAAAATTAAGCAGGGAGAGGGGAAGGAGGGGAAAGGTGAAAACCTACTTAATGGGTACAGTGAACACTATGTGGGTGATGGGCACATTCATAGCTGTGACTCAAGCATTACAAAAGTGATCTATGTAACCAAAAACATTTATTTGTAACCCTTTAATATTTTGAAATAAAATAATAATAATAATAAATAACAAATAAAGAATTAGGATGAAGTTCAGACAATGTGGTTTTTGGAAACTGGAAGACAAGTGGGGATAAATAAGATGATTAGGGAAAAAAAAGGATCTGATGTGATATGGAATTTTAGTAATTTAGGTGATATGAGTGAACTTTGTAGAATCAGGGAATTGTGTTACGGTCTTCAAGTAGGAGGGAATTGAACTTTTTCCAAGAACTGAATGGCCCAAGTGGCTCAGGCATGGAGATTGGCGGAAGGGGGAGAGACTGGTTTCTGAAGAGGCTGATGAGGAAGACAGCTTTTGAAATAAGAAGATGCACTGCATGGTTGGGATGCCATGGGAAAATGTCTCAATCTGCCAAGAAGGTGCTAACAGTGTCAAGCACTAGGGCACATTTATCCCTGTCAGTCATGTTACCAACCCTTGCAGTATCAGAAGCTTAACTTTGTCAATGCATTGATTGGCTAAGGGCACAGGTATTAGAATCAGGAAGATGAGACTTCAAAGCCCTAAACCCAAAACCCTAAAACTACTAGCTAAAGAACTGCAGGACTGTGACCCAGACTATCTCTCAATTTTTTTTTTAATCTGGATAATGGGGATAATAGTATCTACTTTATAGAATAATGGAAGATTGAATAAATTAGTATCTGTAAAGTCCTTAGCAGAAGGCTTATACACCCAAAGAGCCTTATAAATGACAGTTTCACTTTTTAGGGTCAGATTCACACTAACTAATCTCCTAAGAGATAGATCTATACATCATAATAGATTTGTTAACATATCTTTGGAATTAATTGGCGAACCTTTGGCCCACCATTCTTTCCCATAGGGAAAATCACATGGAATTATAATCACAAGGTTGCTTGTGAAAGTAGTTTAAAAGGTAAGAGAGTTAGTTTTGTGAGTCAAATGTCAACAAGGCTGTGTAGGGTTGGAAAAGTGTGATATCTTTCCTCACCCATCATAAGGGTCATAGCCAATACACCTATAACAGGTTAACAAGAGAAAAACATAACAAATTTACTTAATTCAAAGTTTACATGATATGGGAGCCTTCAGAAATGAAGGCCTAAAAACCTAGGGAAAACTATCTATTTTTGTGCTTAGGTTTGATGAAGAATGGACAGTTGTGTAGAGATGTGATTGTACAAAAGGGTATGATCTAAGGGTAACACATAGACTGAGGAGTAAACCAAGCAAGGCCTGTTTGTTTAGCTTCTTTCTTTTTCCTGGGTGTGGGATGGGACCCCTCTGGAATGAAAATCTTCAAGGGACAAGGGGAAGAATGACCTTTCTAGGTTTTACAGCTTGCTATGGAAGAGAGGAGTCTATGACCTGCATTGGAGAAGAGGAATTTTAGTTTCTATTACTCACTTAGGGGGAGAAAAAAGGGAAGGAGACTGAAGGACAAGAGAAAGTCAGAGAGACCTTGGTTCTAAGGCCCTTCCAACGTCTTTCAATTTAAAGTACTCAGCATGCCCAGGGGCCATTCTTTGGGGTATAGCATTCTGAGCTCCAACAGCTCAATTAGAAACATCAATTTCCACACAAAGATAGGTCTAGCCGGTGTCACCCGCCCCACCCCGGCAACGCCTGAGAAAGTTCTGCCAATTCTCTCTCTTTTCTTTATTTACTAAGCTGTTGGTGGAGAGCTTCTTTTCTTTAGAAATGTTAATGAATCTGTTAGACTACTTGAGCCATGTTGCATAATTATGATTACTTTGCATATATCTGCCCAGATGCTTTGAATTGCTTTTAAAGTCTAATCATCCCTAGATAACTTGTTTTCAGGTACTTGTTCACACCCCTCCCACCACTTGCTCTGCATATTCCCAGCCACTCTTTAAAATGCAATGCATAACAAATGTTAAGCTATTGTTATTTTAATCAGATGGACTACACACCAGTAATCGCCTCTCTTCTAACCAATTTTGCTATTTTCTACAGAATAAAGTCTAAATTCCTCAGTTTTGCATATAAATATCTTCATGTACGGCCCAGTTCTAATAATCCAGTTTTGTCCTCCACTCCTTCCCAACCAGAAATCTAGGTTCCTCAAGATCAATGAACATACCATACATAGCTCCATTTTAGCAAGACATCTCCCCCTGGATTTTTCTCACTACTCTTAGCCACTTAACATCTCCTTTCTAGAATTCTTAGTCACTTATTTTATGTCAATTATATTTTAGTACTTACAAACACACTGTTCTTACATAGTTTTATCTACCTTTTTTTTCTAAAAAAGAATTAGGTCTAGTTTCAATTTCTGTTCCATATCTCGCAAAGTAGAGTACAAAGTAATATACACTTGTTTAAAGAAAAAAATAACTCAAGGATACTTCTTAAAACGTGGTAAGGAAGACTTTATGCAGGACCATCATGAGATAGGTATAGGGACCACTGCAATATATAGCCAAAGAGCAGGGTGGGGGTCAGAGGATGGAATATCACTAAGAGGAAACATCAGAGGTAAGAGCGATTGTGGCTAAACTAACCCAACAGGATTCTAGCTACAGACAAGAGTGATCAGATATCACCTGGGAGAGGATAAGAAACCTGAACAGATATAATAGGTGATCAGATAATAAGGACAGGGGCTTCTTGCCAAATTGACTTAGCAGCATTCTTTGCCAAAACTGGATGTTATAAGAAAATGCACAGATAGACCAAGGAGGAGGTTCTGAAGCCTGACCAAATTTTGATCAAGAAGAGAATTTTTGTCACTTTCTAGGTGCTCCATAAATACCAATAAATTACTTCATTCAAAGGTGGAAATGTGGTCTACTTTCTAGAAAACACTCTTACTCCCACCATTAGGGAAATATCTATATTAAAGTAGTCAAAATGATTTTCCTAAAATTAAAGCAAATTATCAATTTGATAAATATTTTTTTAAAAATCTCAGGAACCTGACTTTTTAAAAGGGAACATTTGCTTTTCCATTTTCTAGAGTCACTTTTACAAAAATAAAAAAAAAAAAAAAAAAAAAAAAACAAGTTTTAGGGATGACTTAAGAAAATTGCTTTTCAGTTCTGCCTGCTTTTAGCCTAAAGAGCTTTGAGAAGAAATGCAGTCAGCTGAGTTTTGAGAGAGCCCTGCTGCAGAGGACAGGCAGCAAAGTTATTTTAGTATGTTCAGTTAATACCACCTGTGGGGATCTCAGTGAGGCCACCAGCTGGGGAGATTGTATATAATTGGGCAATTGGGCTAAAGAGTAGCCTGGTGATAAGCATTTTAAATGCTTCCCTGATTCTAATGGGAAACAGGATTGAGAATCACTCATGGGAGAAAGAAAGGAAAAATAAAAACTTGGTTAGCACAGGCATGGTTTAAGACCTGGTTTCATGGCCACAACAGAAGCCAGCTGCTCTTAGCTGCAGTGTGTACTGTGTCCTTCCCTAACTATCTCAGCAAAAGAACCTGTCCATCCTCTGCCAAAACATTTGAGCTCCAGAACATCCATGACAAGAAAAATTAAAACAGGCATTTACTTTAATAAGAAGCGATAAACACGGTGTTTGACTTTGAGGTGACAGATTTGGGACACAGGATTTATGTCAAGAAATCCAGTTTGATGCGGAATTTTGCCTACATGCTTTTATTTGAAGAAGATTTGTTGTATTGCTCTATTGGAAAAAGAATACCTTTATTTCAGGTGTATAATAGTGAAAATATTTCTACATGAAAAATTATAATTTGAAGAGAGAAAATTATAACGAACTCCACAAAACACCTTGTAGTCTCTTGAGGCAGTTAGTTGCATTAGTAGACTTCAATTTTAGTATTCCAGCATATTTCAACTTTGTTTTTTCCTAAGTATTATCTTTATGTTTTATTTACTTTCCTTTTTTTATTTCAAAATATTAAGGGGGTACAAATGTTTTTGTTACATGGCTTGAGTCAGGGCTGTAAATGTGCCCATCACCTGAATAGTGTTCACTGTACCTGTTAGGTGGGTTTTTGCCCCTTCTGCTCCATCTCCCTCCCCCTGCTTGATTTCCAATGACTTTGACCTCCCCCTGTGCACTTGTGTGCCCATTGGTTGATTCCAATTTATTAGAGAGTACATGTGGTGTTTGTTTTTCCATTCTTGAGATATTTCATTTAGGATTATGGTTTCCAATTCCTTTCAGATTGCTGAAAAAGACATTAATTCATTCTTTTTATGGTTGAGTAGTACTCCATGGTATACCATTGAAAAGTGGGCAAAAGTTGTGAACAGAAGTTTTTCAAAAGAAGACAGACAAATGCCCAAAAAACATAAAAAATGCTCAACATCACTAATCATCAGGGAAATGCAAATTAAAACCACAAGGGAATATCCCTGTATTCCTGTTAGAATGGCTTTTATTAAAAAGTCCAAAAACAATAGATGCTCACACAGATGTACAGAGAAAGGAACGCTTATACACTGTTGGTGGAACTGCAAATTAATATAACCCCTATGGAAAACAGTATGGAGAATTCTCAAAGAACTAAAAGTTTTATTCACTTTCTGCTTATATTCACACAGCTAGGTTCTAGCCTATGCCGTTGCTTTTTTAAAATTTCAGAATATTATAGGAGTACAAATGTTTTGGTTATGTGAATTGCTTTTGTACAATTTGAGTCAAAGTTGTAAGTGTGCCCTTCACCCAGGTAGTGTTCATTGTACCGATTTAGTGTTAATTTATCCTACTCCTCCTGCCCCCCTACCCACTTGATTTTTGTTCAGTTTTATTTCCACATGTGCGCATGAGTGTTGATCAATTCGTTCCAATTTAATAGTGAATACGTATGGTGTTTGTTTCTCCATTCTTGTGAAACTTCACTTAGAAGAATGGTCTCCAGTTCCATCCAGGTATGCCCTTGATTTTTAAGAAAGTTATTTTTAAAAATGTTAAAAAAAGTAAATATATTTTTTCTCAGTAAGCCATGTAGCCTAAAACCATAGATAATCAAAAATTAAATGAATAGTTTTAAAGAGGCATCTCTGAGGTATGTATCTCAAACATATTTGTACATATTTACATATAACTTGTACATATTTTATATACTTATTTAATTATTTATTTTATTAGATTTGTATATATTTATATACTTATATATTTGTTTATGTACACATATACAGATTTTGAAGCACTTTAACATGGGAAAGAAAGTTTTTCTAGATTTTTCAATTTATTTTAAAATTCTGTGACTGTTTTTCCTTCGAAGTTTCTTATCTGCTGCTATCTAGTCTAAATAATATGAATTGGAATAGTGGAATTATAGGCAGATCCATAGAAGGATTAAGCAACCACCCAGGAATTCAACAGGGTAGGACCAGATGTAGCATTAGTTTATGAAGAATTCTATTGGCATTGGATGAAGAGAATAAGATGCCATCAAATTAGTGTTAATAGAAGGTTCTACCTTGTGCCACATAGATGATGGAACTTGTTCATGAATATACATCCCTAACTCTTACTCTTCCCAAGGCTCCCAGAAACATGAGGGGAGAAAAAGATTGGGAAATCTGTGTATTGTTTAAGGGCTGTATGTGTGAATATGGGTAGGAATATAGCTTTATGTGTCCTGAAAAATCCTCTAGAAAAGATGAATTTTAAGTCATGTTTTCAGGGGATTAAGGGTTGATAGAAGATGAAGGAAGCGTATCCAGACAGAATGAATTAAAATGACCTATGAAAGAGCATAGTAATAGGACTGGTGAATAGAAAGTAAATTAGTTTGGACGAAAAGAAAGGTCTTTGCAGGGTATAATGAGAAATTAATTCCTTAAGATCGAGGTGGGAATTGATGTTGGACTGAATACACTGAAGCCTGGATTTATTATAATATGCAAGACAAATGAATAAGATAATTTTTTTAAAAGTTAAAATAAAGGCCAATTGTCACAGTGTGGCAGATTCACTATTTGTACGCCATACTCATTTACACAGCCAAAGCACATTTCTCGTCTCCCCTGTAGGTAGGTGTTGTAAAACGACTGAGTTTGGGCCAGTTGAAAAAGAGTAGAAGTGATACTTGAACCTTCCAGGAATGGCCCGTGAAATCCTCCCATGTGGGATCCTCCATGTTCCTTCTCTTCTTGCCTTTTGAATCATGATGCTCAAAATGACCTTGAAAACAGTGCTGAAGACGATCCAGTATCTGAGGCCTGAGTCCCTGAATAACTATGTGAAGCACACCCCCTCGCCTATAACAAGGGCCACAAAGCACTGGACTATATACTTAACTATATAGTTAAACAACCACCCAGGGATTCCATAGTCAAGGACCAGGTGTAACATGAGCTTATTAAAAAGTCTGTAGGCATTGGATAAAGAAAATAAGATACTACCAAATGAATGTTAATGGAGATTTTCACCTTGAGCCACAATATATAATACCAGCTTGAGCAAAAAGTATTCTTCTTAGCTACAGATATTGAAGGTTTATTTGCTATAGGAACTAGCTAACTTAGCTAACACACACAATAGAAAACATTATATTTTTATTCTTTTGCATAAGAAAAATATTTAGGAATATGACATGAGTGAAGATAAACAGAAAGGAATAGATTTTTAATTAATTAATTTTTATATCATAGAAAAGTCTTCTCTAAAGGCATTTACATGTCTTCATCTACTTCTTCTAATATAACTACTAGCATTAAAAGATGAATACATTTTGACATTAAAAACTTGCAGTGGTAATTTCTCTGTTTTTCCCTCTATAACTGCATTACAATCACTCTTGTCTCTGTTAGGAGGCTGTGATTTCCCATAATGAGATGAATGACAATGCACTTTGACAGAGAAGATAAGGAAAAGAACAATCTCTCTGAAGACCCAGGGGCAGGAAGAATAATCTGAACAGGCCTTGCTAAATTTCCCTCAGTTTACTACCACTAAATCATATTTTTCTATCCAATCACACTTCTCTGCAACTATATGCTTCTTCATCAAACCTAACATAAAAAACACACTAGATAATTCATTTTTTTGGATCTTCATTTCTGAAGTCTGCTATGCCATTTAAAACTTATTTATTAAATTTGTATGCTTTTCACTTTTTAATCTGCCTTTTGTTATAGGAGCCTCAACCGTGAACCTAAGAGGGAAAGGAAAGATATGTCTTTTTCCCTGCAGTTTCTGGCGCTCAGGGAGGGATGGCTGAGATACCTCACTTGCTCCAAAGCTTGCAAGTGAGATCCTAGGACAGCTGACAAAAACCCAGGGAAAGTTAAGAGTTATTACCAAGGTCAGCTTTCCTGGAACTCTGTCTATAGTGCTCTCTCAAGAGAAGGTAAAAACTTCCCTTTCTTTTTTCCTTTCCAAATTCAGCATAGCAGGAGAAAAACATCTGTTTAAATTGTGACTCTTTGGTTAAATTTGGTTTTGGGGTGTTTATTAGTTATTGATTCTTTCCACCCCAGGGACAGCTATTATTTTCCTGTTTGTCTTGTTTTGTGTCCAGAGAACTTGGCTTGACTGTCCACTTCTCCATCGAATCTAATATAAAAAACACACAAGCTTATCTGTCTCTTTGAGTCTTCATTTTTTTTTATGAAGGCTCATGAGTCATGTAAAAATTATATTAAATAAATATGTGTGCTCTTTTTCTTAATCTTTCATCATAGGGGCCTCAGGCATGAACCTAAGATGGGAAGAAAAGACATTGTTTCCCCCTACACATGCTAACCCAAATGGTAAAAGGGTCAAAATGAGGTGTCAGAAATGAAGTTAGGCCTAATCAATAATCATTGGTTACCTGAAGATGTAGAGAATTGAAGCTCACCAAACAGAAAAATTGTAAGTCCATGGGTACCAGAGAATGTTGGCTTAGATTGATGCTTCTCAACCCTTTTAACATCATGGCACATATAGAAAATCATATTTAAATGATCCAGTTGGGTAAATGGATGTGCTTGTTCATGGCTGAAAATAATAGACTAATGGCTATTATTAGCCATTAGCAGCAAAGCTGGCTGACTTAAATCATGCATTTCCCATCCATGGAATAGTTGTTTCTGGGAAGTGGCTGCTCAGCTATGGACTGTATGTCCCAGCGCTCTTTGTATCTAAGTGTAGGTATGTGAGACTAGTTTTCACCAATGGGATGTGAATTGAAATAACATGTGGCACATTTAAGTGAAGGGGGTTAAAAAAAGTAGGTGGCAGAACCCAAGGTGAGGAGAGCCTAGGTGGCTAAATCATCCCACGGAGAAAAACTACTCTCTGACCAGAAACATTAACTTTTGACTCTTTCATAAGCAAGAAATAAACTCCTACTGTGTTATACCACTAGATTGTTGGGGCTTCTTAAAGCTTTCACAATATGTTAATTAAAATATACCTCAAAGACTGAGATGATCTATATTTCACCTTACCTATAACCCATACAAAGCAAATGGTGTGTCTTAGTTGGAAAACTCTGCCTGAGATTTCCCAGGTAATTCATTAAATAAATGAATACAGTAGGAGTGTGGGGGAAGAGCCTTCCTTGACTTCATCACTAAGTACTTCTAGTTCATTAAGGGGACATATTTCAAAGGAGAGAAGTGAACTAACATTTATTAAATGCTTATTATTAGAACACTGGACTTATTACCAGCAAACCTTTTTATACATGTTTTCTGTAATGCAAAAATTTAGATATTGTATCTATCCATTTCCCTCATGTTTCACTTTGTTCATCTCTACCAAGACACAATTCTGGAGGAATGCTTTTATCTCAGGGTATAGCAATTAGATAGTTTAAATTTAAACTATCATAAAATATAGCCCGACTTAATATTAACAATAATAAATAGCAGATTTATATAACCAAATAGTCCAAATTTATGTGTGTTTTGAGTTTTTTAAATCCAAATCTTCAAAGACATCACCATTTTTAGTTCTGCTTTCTCTAGTTTAGCCCAATAATAAGCCTTCTTGTAGTAGTACCTGTCAGCTTTAATTTCACATCATTTTAAAATGCAATTCATCAAAGGGGAGTCCACCTCTGTGATTATTCAAACAAAAGTCTCAATACTGGCTCCTTTTGATCTTATTCTTCCCATTTGGGTCATGTACCAATCTCTTAACTAGTCTGTTTGGTAAGAGATTGAAAAGCATTAATTAGTTCCTTCCTGGAAACATGTCTGGGGAAAAAAAAAGAAAAAGAAGCATCAAGGGAAGCAAGGATAGCTGTTGTCACTCCCAGCGCAGCTTGACCCTAGAACTTCTAATCTAGGGGAAGGAGTTGCCACAGAAATGTGGTACAGTTTTTTTCGTTTAATGAGTTGGAGCTCGACAGTAAGGAGGTGCACTATCTGAAAAAGAGTCAATCTGTACAAACAAGAGAGAAATCAAAGACCCTAAGCTGACAAATTATAGTGGGGAGTTTTCTCATAACTTTTGCATTATGTCATTTAATTGTGAAGTGTTTATTTGTACTTTATCTGAATTTTTTTAACCATAATTCCTCATGTAAATTTAACTTTCTTTTTTCTATTTTTTATTTGTTGTTTTTTTTTTAAAGCTAGAGATAAATACAAGATATGTGATAAAGCCTAATTATTTAGCTGGAAAATTGCTCTGAGAATTCAAAAGACTTCCTTTGGTTTTTGAGGAAATGATGGAATTTATGTATTATTTTATTATTTCTGTGAGAATTCTTAATTTTTTATTTAAATATATCTCAGTAGAAAAAGAGTGTTGACACAAAATATTTGTGTATAACATGCATCATTTTAGGAGAGGAAATTCAGGATATAATAAATGAAGACATAGAGAGAAAGTCTTTGATCACAGCTATTCTGTTCCAGGATCAGGGCAGAACTTTCAGCCCATGCAAGCCTCAACCCAACAGAGGGCCAGATGAAAGCTGCAAATGCTACAATGCAATTGCTGACATTGTATGAAGATTTTCCTGCCTTGCATTCAGTTGTTTCAGCAACTAGATAATTTTAAATAATTATCCTGGTTTTATTGGCTAGTAATGAGTTGTTTTGACCTAGAGATTTTCTGCAGTCTACCAACCACTTTGTTTTAAGAAAAACAATAATATTTATTCTATATCCTTTTTTTCCTATCATTCTCTCCTTTATGGGGCCATTCCACCTTTCTTTCTTACTAGACCTCTACCTCCAGGCCACAAATCACAAACATTAATCCCTTTGTCTTTGATTAATTGTCTGCTTTGTTATTTAGGCATTCCATCAACATGAATCATTAAGAATTCCTTAACAATTTCCTCCTTGTGTTTAATCTGCTTATTAAATGTGTTTACAATTATTCTTTTAGTTTCATCATGTTATGGCTTATTGCATTTGACTTTACTGATTTATGGTTTCTTCCTAAAGGACTTCTCTCTCCTCAAGCCTTGTTGAATTAAATGCTTTCAGATATAATCAACCTGTTTATACATTAGGTCTTTATTGAATAATTACAGTTAGGTGGGAATGACTGCAAATGTGTAGTAGAAAATACTTTTCTGATATTTTCTGAATGCCTCAATGTTACATTTCACTTATTAGAGACTTAATGATTATAGGATATAATTTAAGTATACTAGACTCATGCTTCAAGCCACTAAAACATTTGTGAATAGTGAAATATAGCTAAAGAATTTCCAGGTAGGGCCTTAAAATTTGGGGTTCTGGCATGGTATCTAATAGTTCTTAACTTCATAATTTGTCAAATCATTTGGTAAAAAACATTTTAGCATATATGTGTCACAGTTATGATGATGATAACAAAAAGTTATTAAACATTTTTTTGTTAACACAAGACAAATATTATGCAGCAATTATCTCATGTAGGTTTTAAAAAGTAGGAATCTATCATTGTCACCATTGTTGTTGTTAATATTATTGTTATGTTATCTCCACTGTGCAAATGGCAAATTGAGGCTTGACTAAAATGAAATGAATCTCATAGGGAATCCATTCAGAATTTAAAATTTTGTTCTGAGCTCTCATACATTTATATGGAAAGAGAGATTCAACTTTAGTGTCAATTCTAATAATAGTGCCACCGAAGTAGGAGGATCTTTCTTCCTTAGAAATTCTAAAGAGAAAGAGAGAGATTTTATAGCCCTTTCACATATTCACTATTCATGGAAAATATCATCCTAAAATTGTACATTTTCTTCTCTGTGCAAACTCATCCCCAGAGTTAGACAAAGCCAGTTTATATTTTAACAATTAAATAAGGTTTCTTCAATATGCCCCTAGTCAACACACTGCAGATTCTTACCATCTGCTTCTTATCAATGTCTTATGAGCCATTTCTTTTTGTTTCAATCATTTTCACAAGACCACACCAGAAAAGAACTGAGGATTCAGAAGCAGATATATTAGATTTCAATCATATTATTTGGATAGGTTCTCTTCATCCTCCTCCTCCTCTGAATATTCACAGTATTCTAGTTGTCTTTCTAGGCACAGTGGGATGACATGTCTCTGTTCCCTTTGCAGTTGTCATATAGTCTTGCACCTTGCACTGACTACTGATATGAGAGCAGATGTGGCATGTTACTCTTGGGAAAAATCATTTGAATAGTAGTGCAAGACAATGCTGTGTTTTCTCTGGCATAGTGCTCATGGAAGCTTATGCTGAGACAGAGAGCCCCAGTCCCAAGGACATACTATGAACAAAACACCCCTCCACCACCCACGTGAGCATGGAAAATGAGGGAAAAATAACTTTTTGTTTTGTTAATACTGACATTTGGGATTTGGTTTTTATTGCAGCATAATGTAGCCTAGGCTGACTGATAATGGCATAGATCAATTTATTCAAAATCCTTTTTCATCTATAAAGTTATGAGAATGAACCAGACTAGATAATTATCAAGTTGTTTCCAACTCCTCATAGCCTATATGAATCTATGCATAAAAAAGTAGATAATTCCATCTTTTCTATATGAAAAATCTGAAAAATTTAGTCCCCCATAGACGATACAGTAGAATTCATTTGAAGCTTTCTTTAAACACACACCCATAAGCAGAGTTTCTGCTTTCCTTATCATCCTGAAATATCATGAGGTTTCTACTTCTTGCAAGCACTCTATCTGAAAAGTGAGCTGCTTAGGTTTGATTTGATTTGTATCAGCCAGCTCTGGGCTACATTTCTATGTCCTTCTGGCTCGGATGAATATTTCCTGAAGAAAGTAGAAAAAGTAAAACATTACAAGTGGGTACACAATAAAATGAGACCATCTGAAATTCAATTTTTTTAAACCATAGATTTAAAAAATTCAGAAGAACCAAAATAATTCAAAAACAAATATGAAGTTTTTTTTTTTTTTTAGATGAGGAGCAGCAAAATAATTGAGAAAGCAATATAAATCTACTCATAAGGCTACTTGTCATTTTAGTTAAAAACTAACCCCAAAATTTCTAGTTAGCAGATGCACACACACACACAGACATATACACTTTTTCAGGGCAAAACAGTGGGGACACAGGGAAAAGGATTAACCTAGACTTGAGATGCAACGTAACCTCTTAATTACAGAAGCACTCCCTACCCAAGTTTGTTGTTATTTCCTTAAGAGGGTGCCAGCAGAAAGGCACTTTCCTTGTATTTATAACTTTTTCTCTGCTTGAGTTGAATAGTTTTCCTTTCTTGGGTTATATAGTACCAAATAAATACCATGAGTTCCTCACAATTTTTAAATTGTTTTTGTAATTTAAGAAGTTTTGAGCCTTTCGTCTTGGTCAGGGGTTGGCAAACATTTTGTACAGGGCCGTGTTTTAGTCTGCTAGAGCTGTCATAATAAAATACCACAAATTGGGTGGCTTGAACAACAGAAATTTATTTTCTCACAGTTCTGGAGGCAGGAAGTCCAAGATCAAGGTGCTTACAGGTTTGGTTTCTCCTGAGGCCTTCCTCGTTTGTTTGTGGATGGCCACCTTCTCATCGTGTTCTCACATGGCCTTTCCTCTGTGGGTGCACACTCCAGGAACCTCTTCTTTGTCTTTTAAAAACACCAGCCATTTTGGATTAAGAACTCACCCTTACGACCTCTTTTGGCCTGAATTACCTCCTTAGAGGTCACATCTTGAAATATAGTCACACTGGGCACTAAGGGTTCAACATAGAATTAAGAAGGAACAAAATTCAGTCCATATCAGGCCAGATAATAACAATTTTAGGCTTGGAGGCCACAAGATCTCTGTCATAAGTACTCAATCCTTACATTGTATTGCACTGTAGCTAATATATAAATAAATGCTATATAGCTAATTTTAAGTACATGTGCATGGCTATGTTCAAACAAGACATCCTTCATAAACACTGAAATTTGAATATAATCTTCATGCATCACAAAGTATTATTATTTTGATTTTATTTCAACCATTTGAAAATGTAAAAACCAGTACTGGTTTGCAGATCATGTAAAAAAAAGAGTTGGTGACTGAATTTGGTTTACAGTCCACAGATGGTCACCTCCTGTTCTTAGTCATCCTGGTAACTCATAATAACATTGTTTGGTTTTGACCTTCCAAGATGTGTTTGATTGATAAAATGAAAACAAATGCAAGCACTTCTCTCTGATCTATAGTCATGGACATGAAATCTGTTAATGCATTCTATCATCAGGGAAAAAACGAAGAGGGCATGCTACAGTTTCTTGAATATTCCACACAATCAAATCTGACTTAACAGTCTCAAATGCACACTAGTTAAGAACAAATATCATCTCTGATATTGTGAAATTTTAGCTGTTTATGAAGTGATTATTCTAGGTTAAAAAAGGCAGAACAATACAGAATTAGTATTTTTTAAGTTAATAAACTCCCAAAGGTGGCCAATCAGATATGTCCTTCTTTAAGTAAAGAAGAAAATTTGTATAGAATTTTATTATATAGAAGAAGATTTTCCAAGTCTCATAATAAATGCTAAAATCAAGTCTCAGGAGTATATTTTAGAATTTCTATTTCCATCCTGTGTCCCTTGTAATATTCTTGCACTTGGCAGCATTTTTGTATTCTACCTGGAACAAGGCTGGCAGGAAAGATAAGTGATAGTTGTGCCTTTGTTACATTATTCAGCTATGAACAAAATGAGTTTTAAGCTTATTTAGAAAGTTACAAAAGGCAACATATTTTCTGATTTTTTTAAGGTCATAAAGTTCCCTAGAGGATGTATCATAATTAGAGAAGGAAGAAACAATGTATTTGGGTAGAGATGGTAGGAATCTTTGATATAAATCCTTCTTGGAAATTTTTCCAAAAGTTGCAGTAGCAACTTATAGAAGAGTCAAATAGAGTTCTCATAGCATATGGCTACATGAATTAGAGTATCACTTTCAAAAATGCACATGGGAGCAAGTGGTTAGCCAGTGCAGATTGTAGTACAGATTATGTCCAATCTGCCTAATTTTAGGAAAGGGAGCTGTTAATTATGAGACCAAATGATCTTTCCAAATGGTCTTTAATAGGGATAATCCTAGATTAGTAAAATCTAAAACAAAAATTTAGTCTGAACTTTACAATGGTTTATGTGACAGCTGAGTCACGTCCCAATAGTGATACAAATTGTAGGAGATTATCTGAATCCCACATGAGGCAGTGAATGATTTTGGAGATCACTTGGGTGGGAAAACTGTACATGAAGGGTAACAGAAAGTACTCACTTTACTCCCACCGTCATATTGAATTCATCTTGGGCTAGACTTGCTCTCAGTAAA
This sequence comes from Lepilemur ruficaudatus, assembly GCA_963574885.1. Taxonomy (NCBI): domain Eukaryota; kingdom Metazoa; phylum Chordata; class Mammalia; order Primates; family Lepilemuridae; genus Lepilemur; species Lepilemur ruficaudatus. Next base: position 53,226 of record CAUYRT010026453.1, read on the forward strand.
TTAAAATTAATTAATGTAACAATGATACTGTTTTATGATTATAAAATTAATACATGTTCATTCTAGAAAATTTAAAAAGAAGAAAAAAATGAAAGATGGAGAAAAAAATTGACCTTAATTTCATAACTCAATGGTAATTGTTAACATTTTGACATATTTCCCTTTAGTCATATACATGTTTTTTTAAATTCATTTATTTTTATTCTTTGTCAGATGTTTTTGCCTCTGTCTATCTGAACTGAGTCTAATCCTCAACTCAGAGTCAGGCTGCTATGGTCTGAATGATTGTGTCCTCTCCAAATTTATACATTGAAATCCTAACCCCCAAGGTCAGGATTATAGTTGGTCCTCCATATCCACAAGTTTCACATCCTTGGATCAAAACCTGTGGCCATGAGAGGGCTGACTGTACTGCCACCATTTATATATAAAGGACTTGAGCATCTGCAGCTTTGGTGTCCATGGGGATCCCTCCAAGGATATGGAGAATCGACTATATATTAGAAGATGGGACTCTTGGGAGATGATTAGGTCAAGAGCATGGAGTTCTCATATATGTGATTAGTGCCTTTGCAAAAGAGACCAGAGAGCCAGCTGGCCCCTTGTGAGGAACAGCTAAAAGCCTCCATCTATTAACCAGAAAGCAGGCCCTCACCAGACACGGAATCTGTTGGTCTCTTGATCTTGATTTTCTCCGTTTCCAGAATTGTGAGAAATAATTATGTTTATAAGCCACTCGGTTTATGGTATTTTCTTATACCAGTCTGAACAAACTAAGACACAGGCATCTTCAATATTGTAGACTATAAATATCTTAAGGTAAATAAGTGTATTTTTGTCAAAAGAAATGACACTGAAAATATAAAATTAATGGGTAATGAATCATGATATACATATATTGTACCCAAGAGTAATTCCTGGGGAAAAAAGATAAATAAAAATACACGAAATGTGGTTTGTGATTAGACCTACTTAATATAGTTTAGAACAGCTAATGATTATATGTCTATGAAAATTAGTTAGCATTAGAAATTTTATGTTGGGTCTATAGCTGCAATCTGGAATTCTGGTCAGGATAGATAAGTCCTAAAGAACACTACATTATGACTTTTTGAAAGACTACACCTGGGTAAATGAAAGCATTTATTTATTTATCCACTTAGGTAACAAATACTAGGTACTTATTATGTATAAGATATTATGATGCTATGATTGAGATTGAGAAAGTAGAAAACTTTAGAGCACAAAATAGGTTCTAATCCTAAGCAAACATCTTTAGTCATTGAAAAAAACCCCATAATCAAACCCAAATCAAATTTAAAAGTTAACCTCTTGAATTGTTACTTGATGTCTGTCTGTACCAGGAAATAGATTATAATCTGACAGCTCTATAAATTCACCTCAATGAATGACTACCTCATTTCTTTCTGAAATCAATGGTTCTTCTATCTTAAAATGAAAAATTATCTGCTCTATTCACTACCATATTTCAAATATCTTTGCTATGCATGATTTCATTATTTGTAAAAATTAACATGCTCACTTGTGAATTCTTACAACACACCCCAAGTGGAAAGATTAGTTTTTATTCTGCAACTGCACTAGGAAAGAAAAGCCTGTGCAGGAAGCAGGAATGTCCACTTATAATACTAAAATTCAAATCTTTACTTATCACTGATAAAGCATTTGGTACTATCAATATAGGGTCTCCCCTGGATGAAACTGTGACAATTTTTGATTCAAATATATATTTAGTACTATGTGCAATGCTAGGTTCTAGAGATTCAGAGCTAGTTATGTTCCCTAAACGAGGGACCAGCACATGGGTAACCATCACACAACACGAGACTTGTCAAACCAGAGGAATGAGAAAATTACAATGGAAAAACAGAGGAGCAGACATACGCTGTGAGGATTTACTATGGGGCTAATATCTGGGCTAAATCTTAAACAATTAGTATGCTAATAGAAAGGTAGAGAATAGAATGGGTAGAAGTAGGATATTTGGACAGGGTTCCGAATTCTCAAAGACATGGTATACCCAGAATATTATGGAACAATCCAGTAGCCCAGTGATGGGAAGGCAGATTGCATGGGAGAAAAGGTACATTTCTGGCTACTGAAGACAAATGGATGGATAGGCGGCCCATGGCCAGATCGTTCAGGCCTTGAACCTCAATCTAAATAGTTTGGACTTCACCTTACAAAAACAGCAAGCCTCTAGATGTTTCTAAGCAAGAAAGCTATGTTGTCAGATTTCTGTCCAATTTGCCTCCCTTTTCTAGTTTTTTGCCTTGTATGCCCGACACCCTCACTGTGCCTTCCAGCTGCCGGTAGCTGATAAATACAGACTATATTCTGTCAGCCATTCTCCTGCTGTGCCTTGAATTCCAACATCTTCCTGTTAAATCTTTTTTTCAGCTATGGTTCTGAAAAACAAGTTCATGGTAAGGATGGCAAATAGATTTTGACTTCCACATCAAATACCACATATTAGTAGTGGTTTAATGAAGCAAATGTTGGAGGAGAACTGTGTTTCGGATTAGCAGGAAAGAGCTCCATGATCTGAGTGACCAGTATGCTTATAAGAAAGGGACAAAACAGAGACAGTCTGACTGTTAAGATGACATCTGACTATGCCTTATTTCTCTATAATCTAAAGATAGAGATATTAGAGAAAAAGTTTCCCAAACTTTAGTTATTCATATAATACTTTCAAAATTTTTGCTATCTTGAAATATCATGTATATTTTCATTTACCTAAAAATAATCTCTTGTATTTTAAATAAATATATAAAGCAGAAAATAATGGACATGTGCTATGGTTTGAATGGTTATATTCTCCCAAAATTCAAATGTTGAAACCTAATCCACAATGTGGTACTATTAGGAAGTGTAATCTTTGGGAGGTGATTAGGTCATGGGGATGGATCCCTCTTGAATGGGATTTTGCCCTTATAAGAGAAGTCTGAGAGAAGCCTCTCACCCTTTCCACCATGGGAGGATGCAATGAGAAGGTGCAATTTATGAACAAAAAGCAGGCCCTCACCAGACACCAAAGCTGCTAATTTTTTGATCTTGGAATTCCCAGCCTTGAGAACTGTGAGAAATTAACTTCTAGGATTTACAAGCTACCCAGTTTATGGTATTTTTGTATATCAGCCTGAATGGACTAAGACTGTATCTATCTATCTATCTATCTATCTATCTATCTATCTATCTATCTTTTAATATGCAAAAGTGTAATAATCTTGGGTGGGAATGATGCAAATCAACTTCAGGGTAGTGGGCAGGAAGGTAGAGAAGGAGTGAGAAGCTTTAGCTGAGTATATTCATTTTATTTATTTTTAAAGTTATATGAGAGAAGAATGAGAAAAGTTTCATGTTTTACATCAAGGTGGTGACACAAAGATGTTTATTATATCTGTACATTTTTACAGCTTTGAAAAATTTATAGTGCAAGGATGATAAGAAAAAAAGGTTCAAAAATGCGGTAGCACAATGCTTTCTGGAAAGGAGAGAAGGACTCCGAATTAGGAAGAAAAGAAGATTTGGTGCTATCAAGTCACTTTCCAAAGGGCTGAGAACAACATCGAATGTGTAGATAATGAAAACAGGTGAGAGATGCTGGAATTAGGATTTGGGACCTCACGTGTGCCCTGTGCACAGGGGTTTCCCCTGAAACAAAACTGAGTGGCGATGAAGTCTGTAACTGCTGATGAAGTGGGGTTATACTACCTTATCATTGAGCTTAGCACACATCCCGCACATTTCTTCACGGGATTAATTTATCATGGCAAAATTTTTCAGGCTGATGCCACTTGATATAAGAGAAAGAAATTTGGGAATAGGGAGGACTTCAGATTGGAAAATGGATTAGGCTTTTTATTTGACTACAACTAAAGATAAAGCTCCTTAAGATTACTTGGATTTTAGAAGTTAGTTTATGAGTAGCAGAAGAACTGTTTCTGGTATACCGTATTAATACTTCAAAAATGGTGACAGTAATATTTGCAACTCCACGAACCCTTCAAAACCATTTCTACTTCCCCATCAATAGGAAGAGTCTAATGCCCTCTTATTGAATCTTAGTAGGTGCTATGATCTGAATTTTAGTGTCCCCTCAAAATTTATATATTGGAAACTAATATTCAGTGTGATAGTATTAAGAGGTGGGGGTCTTTAGGAGATGATTAGGTAATGAGCCTCGTGAATAAGATTAGTGTCCTTTTAAAAAAGTCTTGAGGGAAATTTGCCGTTTCTGCCATGTGAAGAGGTGACAAGAAAGCACCATCTCTTAAGCAGTCTTCACCAGACATCAAATTTGCTGATAACTTGATCTTAGACTTTCCAGTCTCCAGTACTGTGCACAATAAATTTCTATTATTTATCAATTACCTAGTCCAAGGTATATATTATATTTTGTAGCAGCCCAAATGAACAAAGACAGTGGGACATTAAGGCTCCCTTGATGAATATTGGCAGAAGAGATGCTGCATGGTTTGGGAAGCTAGGGCATAAACGGTGATACAACCTCCACTTGTTCCTATTCCTCAGAAATCTAGTCTTTGGAACTCATCCACTATATCAGGAGGAAGCCCAGGTCATGTGGAATGGCTCTGTGTAGCTGTACTTTTTCCAATCCTGCTTTGACAAATTACCACAAACTTAGTGGCTTAAAACAATATATGTTTATTATCTGATAGTTCTGTAGGTCAAAAATCTGAAATGCAATTCAGGTGTTAAGATCAAGATATTAGCAGGGCTATGTCCTTAACCTGTTTCCTTGATTTTCCAGTGTCTAAAAGCTGCTAACGTTTCCTTGTCTCTTGGTTTGTTTTCTCTACCTTCAAAGCCATTAATGGGGGGGGGGTCAAGTTCTTTTCACATTGTATCACTCTAAATCTTCTGTCTTTTTTTTCACTTTGAAGAACTTGTGATTAGATTCTGCTCACGTGAATAATTCAGGATAACCTCTCCATCTCATGGTCATTTACTAAGCCACCGTATTTGTATCTGTAACATTAATTCCCTTTTGTCATGTAACCTAATGCATTCATAGGTTCTGGGGATATCTTTGGGGGCCATATTAAGTATCATAGTCAACAGCTAGCAGCAACCACCAGCTAGCTATATGAGTGAACCAACCTTCAGCTGATTCTAAATTCAGTCTATAAACCACCCAACTTGACGCCAAAATGAACAGATAATCTGTCACTGCTAAGCCCTGCTCAAATTGTAGATTCATGGATAAAATAAATACCACTAATTTTGAAGGATTGTGTGCAGCACCATAATCAATTACTGAAATACTACTTAGTAATAATATGCACAAGTAAATTTGCAACACTTAAAATACCTAAATATCCATAATAAAATAAAAGTAACTTTAATAAAATTTTAAGAATACAATTTTTACAATACAATTGTACAAGAATACAACTGTACAATTGTACAAGAATACAATTTTAAAATACAATTTATTTTAAGAATACAATTTTTTTCCTGGCAATCTGATCACCATACGCAATTAAAACTGTTCATAAATGCTTAGTAGGATATAATTTTATCATTTGACCCTCTAAGTTTAATTTATAATAAAAAATAATTCTTAGGCTCTAATTTTATAGCTTTCTTTATGATGATTCCTCAGAGGAAACTCATGAGTTTTCAAGAATTTGTTAGTTACTTAAAACAAACTACATTAACTTTGATGGTTTTAGTGAGGGAATTTTTAGCAAAGATATTAATGACTACACTGCATGCCAAACCCAGTGACAGGTGACAGCCCAATGGGGAGAAAGGATTTTAATTATTTCTTTAGTATGAAAGGATTAATTTTCTATATAGGTATAGTTCCAAATATTTGGCAGTCATATGCAAATTCCAAATACAAGGAAGAAAAACCCGTATATTTATATTGATATCACTGAACTCCAGGGTTCTTATGTCTAAATTGCATACACATGAAGAAAAATTCTTTTTGAATGTGAAGGACTTATATTAATAATTTAAGTAAGCAAACAAAAAAATATAGCTGTATATACCTGTTGTTATTTGGGTAAATCTAATGAAAATGCTAAAAGAAATGAAGTTTGGTATTCCAATGGTTTTATACAAATTTCATAGTTAATATAGGGCTGTTATAATTTTTAATACAGCTCCTTATATAAAATTTTGTTATTCTACTATTTGGGGTAATAAAAAAATATCTGCCGCCACTTACTCTAAAGCACTTAAGGCAGAGTTGCCTATAAGAAAAGCAGATCAAGTACAAATCAACAACAGTAATTTGTAGAACCAAGCTTATGGTGTACCAAAGGACACAGCAAAACTGAAGCTCATAATGAAAGACATGTAAAAGCAAATGGCTAAATAAAATCCCACTGTGCATGGGTGTGTGCTGCACACACACTACTTTTTCTTTTTCCGCTCATCCTTTGATGAACACTTCATTTGTTCCTAATATCTGCACCATTGTAAATAATACTGCACAAAACATGGGAGAATAGATATTTCTTTGAGATACTGATTTGAACTCTTTTAAATAATTTAGATATATACCCAGAAGTTAGATTGCTAGATCATATAGTAGTTCTATTTTTATTTTGGGGGGAAACCTCCACACTGTTTTCTATAGCTATATATTATTTTACGTTCCCACCAACAATATACAGGGTTCTAATTTCTCAACGTCTTCACCAACTTTTATCTATTTTTTATAATATCCACCCTTATAAGTGTGAAATGATATCTCACTTAAGCTTTTTTTTTTATTTCAGCATATCATGGGGGTACAAATGTTAAGGTTACGTGTGTTGCCTTTCTCCCCTTCCCCTCCAGAGTCAGAGCTTCAAGCCTGTCCATCCCCCAGATGGTGCGAATCGCACTCATTATGTATGTATATACCCATCCCCTCCTCCCCCCTCCCATCTGCCTGACTCCCGATAAATGTCATTCCTATATGTCCACTTAGGTCTTGATCAGTTAATACCAATTTCCTGGTGAGTACACGTGGTGCTTCTTTTTCCATTCTTGGGATACTTCACATAGTAGAATGGGTTCCAGCTCTATCCAGGAAAGTACGAGAGGTGCTATATCACCATTGTTTCTTATAGCTGAATAGTAGATCACTTTAGTTTTGATTTGCATTCCTCTGATAATTAGTGATCTTGAACATCTTTTCAAATATATGTTGATAATTTGTATACCTTCTTTGGAGAAATGTCTGTTCAAGTCCTTTGCCTATTTTTAAATAGGGTTATTTTATTTTATTAACATTTTATTTTAATTTTTGTTGTTGAGTTGTAGACTTTCTTTCTATATTTAGAAATTAACCATTATCAGATATATGAATAAAGAAAATGTGATATACATTTCCCTGATGACTAGAGATGTTGAGAATTTTTTCATATGTTTGTTGGCCGTAGTCTATCTTCTTTTGAAGTTTCCGTTCATGTGGAAAAATGTTCAACATCACTAATCATCAGGGAAATGCAAATCAAAACCACAATGAGATATCACTTATCTCCAGTGAGAATGGCTTTTATCAAAAAGTTCCAAAACAATAAATGTTGGCATGGATGTGGAGAAAGAGGAACACTCATACACTGCTGGTGGTACTGCAAACTAGTACAACCTTTGTGCAAAGTAATACGGAGATAACTCAAAGAGCTACAAGTAGATCTGCCATTTGATCCATCAATCCCATTACTGGGCATCTACCCAAAAGAACAAAGGACATTCTATAAAAAAGACATCTGCACTAGAATGTTTACAGCAGCACAATTCACAATTGCAAACATGTGGAAACAAGTGCCCATCAGTCCATGAATGGATTAATAAAATGTGGTTTATGTATACCATGGAGTTCTACTCAGCCACAAGAAACAATGGTGATATAGCACCTCTTGCATTATCTTGGATAGAACTGGAACCCATTCTACTAAGCGAACTATCACAAAAGTGGAAAAACAAGCACCACATGTATTCACCATCAAATTAGTTTTAACTGATCAACACTTAAATGCACATGTAGTAATAACATTCATTGGTGTCCAGCAGATGGGAGGGTGGAAGAGGGGGTGGGCATATTCACACCTAATGGATATGTTGCTCACCATCTGGGGGATGGACATGCTTGAAGCTCTGACTTGGTGGGGAAAGGGCAAAATCATTTGTACCCCCATAATATGCTGAAATTAAAAAAAAAATTAAAAAAAGAAAATGTGATATATATGTATATACACATACATACAATGGAATATTTTTCAGCCTTAAAAAAGAAGAAAATTCTGTTATCTGTGACAACATAGATGAAACTGGAGAACATTATGCTAAGTGAAATAAACCAGGCACAGATAAATACTACATCAGTCTACATATATGAGTATTTAATAATCAAAGGCATAGAAGCAGAGAACAAAATAGTGGTTGCCAGAGGTTGGGAATGGGGTCAAGCTAATGGGTATAAAATTTCAGTTAAGCTGAGAGAGTAAGTTCAAGAGATCTGCTATATAATGAATGCATATAGTTAACAATCTGGTATTGCATACTTCAAGATTTGTTGAGATGGTAGATCTCATGTTAACTTTTCTTACAAAAAAAAAAACATCGAGACACAAGGAAACTTTGGGAAGTGTTGGATAAGTCTGTTACCTTGACTGTGGTGATGGTATAATGGTGTTGGAGTATGTCCAAACTCATCAAACTGTACATATTAGATACATATAATTCATTGTGTATTAATTATACCTCTATAAACTGTTCTAAAGAGCAGCAAATGGATAATTTCAAGGACTCTATTGTGTAGGTTTTTGGGAGATGCTATGGTTAGAATTTTGTCCCCTTTCAAACTGATGTTGAAATTTAATTGTCATTCTTACAGTATTAAGAGATGGGACCTTTAAGAGGTGCTTAGGACATCAGGGGGCCCTCATGAATGGCTTAATGCTGTTATTATTGCTGGAGTGGGTTTGTTATAGAGAGAAGAGTTTGGCTCCCTTTTGTCTCTCTCTTACACTCTTTTGCCCTCTGCCTTTCCACCGTGGGATGGAGCCACAAGAAGTCTTTCACCAGATGTTGGCACCAGATATTGGATTTCCCAGCCTCCAGAACTGCAAGGAACAAATTTCTGTTCATTATAAATTAGCCAGGCACATGTATTCTGTTACAGCACCATAAATATACTTTGGACTGAGATGGGGGCTAAATGTGAATCCTCTTTATTACATCACATTCTGTTGTGATAGATCCTATACATCACTTTAAATGCCTCAATTTCAAATGTACATTCAATAATAACTATTTAAATGCCTTTAGGGCTCAGTGCGGTAGGTTGTAAAAATAACCACAATTCTTTGCAGTTCCTGCCTTCAAGAGATAGTCTCTTTTCTTACTTCTTGAATTGGGGCTGGCTTTGCTTTTTAGTGACAGAATATAAGAAAAATGACATTGTGCATTTTCTAAGTCTAGGCCTCAGAGGCCTTGAAGTTTTTGCTTTCATGCTGCTAGAACCCTTTGACTTCCCTGTGAACAACCCTAGGGAAACTGCTGGAAAATGAGTGGCCATGTATAGAAAAGCTCTCATAGTCACCGCTGTGCTAGGCAAGTCCATCATAAACCACTATTCCTAGATGAGGTCTTGGACATCCAGTGAGCCCAATCAAGAATAGCCATGTCTGGCCATGATCAGAGCTATCTAATTGAGCCAAATACAAATTGCTGACCCTTAAAACCATGAACAACAAATGGTGGTTGATTTAGTCATTAAAGTTCTATGGTGGGTTGTGATATAACGAAACTAACTGATACACTCAATTGCTAGACCCAATAGAAACTTTTTCTGTTAGCAATATGTATCTTTATGCCAGGCATAAGAGAACTACAATTTACAAGTCAAATCTAGCCCACCTCTGGTTGTTAAATGGTTATAAATAAGAATGGTTTTTACATTCTGAAATGCTTTTTAAAAGTCCAAATAAGAATAATATTTCATTAATTGTGAAAAACATGTAATTCAAATTTCAGAATCATTAATAAAATTTTTATTTTATTTTATTTTTTATTATTTCAAAATATTACAGGGGTATAAATGTTTTTGGTTACATGTATCAAAAAAATTTTATTGGATGGAATACAACCATGCCCAATCTTTACCATTAGAATATGGCTGTTTTCATGCTATAATGTTAGAGATTAGGAGATTTAACAGAGGTTGTGTGTCCTACAAATCCAGAAGTGTTTACTATCTGCCCCTCTACGGAAAACATTTACGGACTCTTGATTTATATACCTATTTCTATTTCAAGAAAAAGGGAAAAGGGAAAATTTCAGATGCTAAGCTGATGTTAAATTCTATAGAATATATGAGGCTGAGCTCATATTTGAACCCCATTGTTTTCCCTCTGCTCATGGCACCTTGATACCTAAGGCATATTTTGCATGATGAGCATCCTGGCATCCTTTACACCATAGTTAGGTTTCAGTTTCCTCTAAGTGCTGTGTCTTGCCCTGCCTGACATCCTGAACTGCCAATCATTTTTGACATTTTTCAGTCAATCTGGTTATCTTTAAGAATGTTTTCCTTTAACTATTGGCTGCCAAATTGCCCTCATATTGTACATCATTTTCCTTTGTCCTTAATTGCACTTTTCAATTCTCTTTTAGATTCTCTCTGGGATCTTAAAATTATTATTTAAAAATTTTTAGCTTACATAACTGTATGTATTTGTCCTCAGGGTATAACAGGTACATTAAAAAAATAATAGATTGCTTTGAAATAATTAAATATTTGGAAATGTTACCATAAAATTAGAAAAAAATTAAATATATGCTTCAAACTTCAGCTTGTTTACATCTTTTAAATAATGTGCCACTATATAGGGGGAAAAAGACTTGTAAAGTCAACTAGCGACTCCTAATGTGAGTTCCTTTTATGTTTCAGTGCTGATATATTAAGACAACTATGCCAAATATGCCATTGATTTTAGGGAAAAAGCTCCAGATTTTTTTTTTTTGGTGTGTACTATGTTAAATAGATATATAGACAGAAGCTTTATTATATTTATATAAACAACAGTGTTGCATATTTTTATTTTCTACTAACAAGAGCATCTTCATTCAAGAATATTTTTTCACTAATTTTATGTTCAATTTTCTTTAAGGAAAGCTTCAAATTTAACATGAAGCTATATACTTCATGAAACTATGTAAATCATTTTTCTTTTAATTACCTTATTAAGATGCCATTATAAAGATATGAATTACTCTAATTTTAAGCAAAATAAATGGAATTTATTTCCCCGAAGACATATAACTTTTATGGGAAAGAAAGAAAAAAATAACAATTTCTTATGAAACCTAAAACAACTAAAAATAATGTTACACCTAAATAACATGCTTATGCTCAACAATACATATCTCAATTGTATGTATAAATTTGCCTTTCAAGAATGAAATTTGTAAGATATGTCAATAAGAAGAAAAAAAACACTAAAAAATAATACCCAGAAATATTAAACTACCATATGCTTTCTTCATCAAATCCTCAAAAGTCACTTACTCAGAGTCCTGGAAGTCCTTCCATAAAAGCAAAATTGGAGGAAGTCACAGTTTCTGAGAACTCTGCTGAGAAACAGATGAGAATGTTGGCTTGTCCTTTCATTTAGTGTTTTCTGGCATTATTAGGTGGGTAAGTGAAGACATTGAATTGCATCTGGAATTGAAGAGAAAGCTGGAATACAGACTTAACAGGTGTTCCAATTTATAATAATGGCTGTTAACACACACCTGCATTTTTACACAGACTGAAGATTTTGGCTAGTCTTCAAAAGTCCCTCTTACAGAGAAAACTATAGTGGTTTACCAAGACCAAATACATTAGGTCATTAAACATGAAAAGTCCCATTTTGAATCAAAGGTTAGTTTATTATATCTCAAACAAGAAGCAGTGCAATTAATCAGAGTATGTGCCTAAACTACTGACACAGTTTGCAATCTTAACGGCAGCTTGCTTATGTCAGCAGCAAAAAAGCCTGGAGAGCGAGTGATGATGAAATCACAAAAGGTGTTTTCTACAGCTTGTTGAGCATTTACTATTTTTCCTTTCAAAAAGTGGTCCAGAGCCAGTCAGGCTAGGGAAAAAGCGAGGGAGGGGAAGTGGTCTGCATGCCACTCTCAGGAACAGTGACTGCCACAAGGCGGCTCTTCTCACCTGCTGGACTGATCTTCGGAAGCCGTGGGAGGGCATGGCAGGGCATCGGTGGGGCTGGCGTACCTAGCAGTGCCCCCCAACTCGTGGCAAATGCACAGAGACTTTGCAAAACATCCGAAGGCAGCAAAGCTGTGGTATTTTTGACTAAGGGGGTAGGAGGGTGGGATACGGGGGACAGTGGGACACCAGTGCTTGGTCGGGGAGGCAGTGATGTGAACTGGACGCCTGCCCTGGAGGAATCTGGACTGAAGATCTCCAGAGAGCTGTAGGCCACGCCAGACATTTAAAACTTTATGAAGTAGAGACTGCCAAGATGGCCAACTAGAGACACAGCTTGTGGACCATCCTGGCAGAAGAGTAGGGGGTTGGACTGAGGATAGCTGAGAACAATTACTACTCAGATGTGGACCATGAGAGAGACAGCAGAGGAGTCCAGAGATCCCACTGAGAGGAGCTGTAAAGCTGAGGGAGAGGAGAATAGAGAAGAGGGATCAGCAGTGCAGACCAAATCCAGGGAGGTCTGGAGCCCAGAGAAAGGGTAAGGGGCTCCCCTCCCCCACCTGGGTGCCTCTGGCCAGCAGCAGAACACAGGGCTTTCATCCTGTGGTGGTGGTGGTGGTGGGGGGTGCCACGAGGGACCAGAGAATGACACTCTTGCATCTGGACACCTCTGCCTCTGCACCTCCTCCATTCCTGGAATCCCAGAAAGTAATTTTGGCTCAAGCTAGCTTGAGGTCTGCTTCTCAGATGGGGGCATGTTCCTGCCATAGCCCATGGGACAGCTGCAGTCCATAGGACAGCTGCAGTCTTCAATCTTACTGCCCACAGGCATTTGGCAGGATCGCCCATTGGTAGCTCAGACAGCCAGCCCAACCTGGTGCCCCCTGGTTGTGAGAGCAGGGTGGGGAGATGTAGGAAACAGGTCATGGTTCCAGGCTTGGGTGGCAAGAGAAACCTTGTGGCCATATGCAATGGGAGGGTGTGGAGAGGAAAAGAGGAGTGGAGGTCTGTGAGTGTGCCCCATCCCCCACCCCTACTGGACGACAGCCATATTGGAGAAGGCTGTGGCACTGGGACTGAATTAGCTCAGCCCCTGGTTGTCGTGGCAATCAAATTCCTCACGCCAGTGGGCTGAAGTGGAGCAGCAGCCCTACCACCACTCACTACAATAGTAAGTGCAGCTTGATCCAAGAGACTTGTGAACTGAGCGGCTGCTTATACCCTAGTGGAAGTGTGCTCCTGGTAGAGACCTCTGTGGATAGAGAGGCCTACCTCCCTCACCTTGAGATCTAGTGGTGGAACAGGGGTGCACAATTGGAAATTCCCCTACCCACCATCATCACACAGAGACACACACCAGCAGGTTAGACACACAGACTGTGGGATAGCTAGAGAGCTGATCTTCGGCCGTGAGGGAATGCACATGGAGTGATCATAGGGGAAAATGCTGTGGAATTCTAGGGAGCAAATAGGGAGGGCACATGCCCCACCCCACAGAGAAAATGGGCTAGTGGACACAACAACAAAAAAGAAAACTATACACCAATATACCATATAAATACAGATCTAAGAATTCTCCACAAAATCTTGGCAATCTGAATTCAGCTGCACTTTAAAAAAATAATTCACCATGACCAAGTGAGCTTCATCCCAGAGGTGCAAGGATGGTTCAGTATACACAAATCTACAAATGTAATTCACCACATAAATAGAAGCAAAAACAAAGACCATATGATTCTCTCAATAAATGTAGAAAAACCATTTGACAAAATTCAGCACTCTTTTATAAGAACGCTTAACAAAATAGGCATAGATGGGACATACTTCTAAATTATAAAAACTATATATATATATATATATATATATATATATATATATATATATCTCCCACAGCCACCAACAGACTGAATGCTTAGACCTGGAACCAGACAAGGCTGCCCACTATCACCACTTCTATTCAACACAGTGCTGGCAGTCCTAGTCAGAGCAATCAGACAAGAGAAGGAAATCAAGGGTATCCAAATGGAGAAAAAGGGGGTCAACTATTGCTCTTTGCTGATAATATAACCTTATATCTAGAAAACCCCAAAGATTCCACCAAGAGACTCCTGGAATTGATATTTGCTAATTGACATTTAGCAAAGTCTTAGGTTACAAAATCAATGTGCACAAATCAGTAGCTTTCATGTATGCCAATAACATTTAAGCTGAGAATCAAATCAAAACTCAATACCTTTCAAAATAGCAATGAAGAACATAAAATACATAGGAATACATTTAACTAAGGAGGTGAAAGACCTCTATATGGAGAACTATGAAACACTGAGGAAAGAAATTAAAGAGGATGTAAACAAATGGAAAACCATATCATGCTCATGGGACAACTGAATCAACATTGTTAAAATGTCTATACTATCCTAAGTGATTTGCAGATTCAATGAAATCCCCATTAAAATACCAATGTCATTTTCCCCAGATCTAGAAAAAATTGTTGTATTATTTGGATGGACCTATAAAAGAACCCAAATAGCCAATGCAGCCTTGTGTAATAAGAACAAATCGGGAGGCATCACTTTATCAGACTTTAAAGTATACTATAAGGCAATAGTAACCAAAACACCATGGTGCTGGCACAAGAACAGAGATATAGACTTTGGATCAGAACAGAAAACTCAAACACGGATATGAAACAATCTGATCTTTGACAAGACAGATGAAAACATACACTGAGGAACAGAATCCCTATTCAATAAATGGTGCTGGGAAAACTGGATAGCCACATGTAGAAGACTGAAACAGGATCGGTACTTCTCATCTCTCATAAAAATTAATTAATGATGGATAACAGACTTAACCTAAGGCATGAAACTATAAGAATTCTAGCAGAAAATGTTGGAAAAACTCTTCTAGACATTGGCCTAGGCAAAAAATTTATGAAGAAGACTCCAAAAGCAGTCACAGCAACAAACAAAAATTAAAAAATGGAACTTGATCAAATTAAAAAATGTCCATACATCCAAGGACACAATCAATAGAGCAAATAGACAACCTACAGATTAGGAGAAAATATTTGCACGCTGTACATCAGATAAAGGGCTGATAACCAGAATCTACAAAGAACTCAAGCAAACTAGCAAGAAAAAAATCAAAGAACTCCATTAGAAAATGAGCACTGTGGAGGGGAGGGGCATGCTTGAAATGTAGTTGGGGATGAGAATTAGGGGTCTCAATAGGGGGAAGGAAATCCTCTAAAACTGATTTATGTGAATAACTGTACAACTGGGTAAATTTACTAATAATCATTTAATTGTACACTTAAAATGGAGTAAAGGTATGATATGTAAATTATACTTCAATGAAGAAAAATAAAGTGGGCAAAAAAGATTAATATAAAATTTTCAAATGAAGATAGACTAATGGCCAACAAACAAATGAAACGATGCTCAACATCTCTAATCATCGGGAAAATGCAAATCAAAACGACAATCAGATGCCACCTAACTCCAGTGAGAATATCTCTTATCACAAAGTCCCCAAACAACAGATGCTGGCATAAATGTGGAGAGAAAGGAACACTGACACACTTTCGGTGGGACTGCAAACTAGTACAACCTCTATCTTAAGTCATATGGAGTTATCTCAAAAAACTAAAAATAGACCTACCATGTGATCCAGCGATCTCACTAATAGGTATTTACCCAAAGGAAAAAAAGACATTTTATTTAAAAAAGACACTTGCACTCAATTGTTTATAGCAGCACAATTCACAATTGCAAAGATGTGGAAACAACCCAAGCGTCCCTCAATACATGAGTGGATCAATAAAATGTGGTATATGTATACCATGGAGTACTGATCAGCCATAAAAAAAGGTGATCTAGTATGTTTTGTAACAACATGGATGGAAATGGAGACAATTCTTCTAAGTGAAGTATCACAAGAATGGAAAAACATACACCACATTATACTCAATGCTAAATTGGAACTAATCAATCATCACTTATGTGTACATATGAGAATAAAACTGAATACAAATTAAGTAGGTGGAGGGCTGAGGAGGGGATGGGTAAATTCACACCTAACAGGTACAATTCACACTAATCTGGGTGAAGGGCACATTTATAACTTTGAGTCAAACTGTACAAAAACAAATTATGTAACCAAAATGTGTGTATCCCCATAATATTCTGGGGAAAAAAAATGAAGTGGTCCAAAGTCGGGAAGAAATGGTAGTCACATGGTGCAAGCTCTGATGAATATGGTGGATGACAGAGAGTTTCTAAGTCCAGCTTCTGTAGTTTGAGCAGCATTTTTTGGTGACATGTGGTTTTGCAAGAGGATTGGCCTATCTTGATTGACCAATCTCTGCTGCTTAATCACAAACATCATCATTTTGTCAAATTGGTTGCAGTAGACATCCACTGTAATTGACTGACCAGGTTTCATGAAGCTGTAGTGGATAATACCAGCATTGGACCACCAAACAGACATCACTACCTTTTTGGGTGAATATTCAGTTTTGGATTATGTTTCAGCAGTTTGTCTTTATCCAACCATTGTGTCAAATGCTTGAAATTGTCAAAAAGAATCCATTTTTCATCACACATAACATGGTGTAGAAATGGTTCACCTTTTTGTCATGATAGCAAAGAAAGGCAAGCTTGGAGACAATTTCTCTCTGATACTCATTTCATTCATGCGGTACCCATCTATCCCTTCTTTTTACCTTGCCCATTTGTTTCAAATGGTTCCATAGTGTTGGAATAATAATGTCAAACTTTGCTGCTAATTCATGTGTAGGTTGAGATAGATTTGCTTCCACTAGAGGTTTCAACTCATCATTACCCACCTTGTCTCAGCTCACCCACATGGTTCATTTTTGAGATTAAAATCACCAGAATGGAACTTCAGAAAACATTGATATACTGTGTGTTAATTAGCCACATTCTTCCCAAACACTTCAGTGATATTTTGAGCACCGCATTGGTTCCACAACAGAACTCATATTCAAATACAACACAAATTTTTGACCTACTCATGATTTCACAAAAATTGCTCTAAAAAATATTTGAAAGATAATCATAAGCCAAAACATGCATTTGAAAGAATGAAGATACACCTTCACACTATAACAAAACAAAACAAGAGGTGTGAAAGTGAAGTGTCAGAGATATCAACTGTCAAAGTTAGTACTTAAGGAAATTGAAAATTCTGTGCTTCATAACTTCATAGTTGTCATTAATTTCTTTGCATGAGGGTGAGAAAATATGCTGGCTATGGTGAGAAAAGGAAATACTGATTTTTGTTGAGGGCTGAAAAAACTGTCTTTACAAAGAATATCATAACTTCATTATAGAAGAAAGCATTGTATTTAGTAAAACATCATAGCACATCATTTGGAATTGGAAAATCAGTACATGTGAATGTTGGTTAGCAAGAGATAATAAAATGCATAAAATAAAAAATTAGCTATGTTGCTGTTATCTATAATGATGAAGAGCAGAAAAGTAAGGACCAGAGGAGAAAGTAAAAAAGCATTTTGTTAATAGACAGGGTCTTGCTCTGTTACCCAGGCTAGAGTGCCATGGCTTGATCATAGCTCACTGTAACCTTCACCTCCTGAGCTCAAGTGATCTTCCCACCTCAGCCTTCTAAATAGCTGAGACTACTGGTGTGCACCACCATTTCTGGCTAATTTTATTATTACTATTATTTTTTGTAGAGTCAGGGTCTTGCTATGTTTCCTAAGCTGGTCTCTAAATTCTGGAATCAAGTGATCGCCCATCTCAACCTCCCAAAGCGTTGGGATTACAGATGTGAGGCACTGCACCCAATCTAAAGAAGTTTAAAAATAGTTATGCCAATTTTAAGTTGTTTGGATATTCTATCACTTTCAATTTTTCCATATAGTCTACTGCAAATCCAAATGAATTTTTTGTGTATTCATTAAACTATGTGGGCGAGTGCATGTAAATCACAAAAATGAACGCCGAGATTTTTTTTTTTTTTTTTTTGAGACAGAGTCTCACTCTGTTGCCCGGGCTAGAGTGCCGTGACGTCAGCCTAGTTCACAGCAACCTCAAACTCCTGGGCTCAAGCGATCCTTCTGCCTCAGCCTCCCAAGTAGCTGGGACTACAGGCATGCGCCACCATGCCCGGCTAATTTTTTCTATATGTATTTAGTTGTCCAATTAATTTCTTTCTATTAT
>CAUYRT010026455.1:0-13494 GCA_963574885.1 Lepilemur ruficaudatus
GCCTTATTTTTAAGCCTTTGTCCTCTGCACACAACAGACATGGTGCTTGCTGGTCCTCCCCCAAACCTTCACTCATCTGCAATACAGGCTCTGGAACAGCCTTGCTAACCACTCTCCTGGCTGTACGCAGCAAAAAGTCCATGACCTTATATAAGTTGCTTATTTTTTCATCCCCATTTTTCCCATCTGTGAAATGGGAATAATAATTATAATCTCTTTCTAGGAATGTTTTAGGGGCTTAAAATTTCATGACAAATTCATTAGTGTAGTATCTGGTACATTCATTCAAAAAATATTTATCAATTGTCTATCATATGCAATGTGCAATTTTAGGTGCTAGAGATAGAGTGAATAAGTAATACTACATTCATAGGTTTCTAATAAATATAGTTGTTAAATAAATATTAGTTTCTATTCTTAATCATGATTCCTTAAGACTCAGTTTAAAAATCCTTCCTCCCTGGTCTGCTAATGAGACCCTCTGGTGTGATTTGAATGTTTGAATGTCCCTTCTAAAATTCATGCTGAAATTTAATTCCCAGTGCAACAGTGTTAAGAGATGCGACCTTTAAGAGGCTATGCTCTCCTGGATGGGATTAGTGTCTTATAAAATGACTGAAGGAAACTAGCTGGGCCGTTTGGTCCATCAGCTCCGCCTCTGTGTGAGAACACAGCAACATGGCACCATCTTGGAAGGAGAGAGCAGCGCTCCTCAGACACCAAATGCTAGCACCTTGATCTTGTACTTCCCAGCCTCCAGAACTGTGTAATTTATAAATTATACAGTTTGTGGAATTTGTTATAGCAGCATGAACAAACTGAGACACCCTCCCACATTCTGTCTTTATATTCCTTGTCTTAACTCCTAATGCCTTTTACTGTTAGTAGTTACGAGCTCAACAAACTTCCCTGTGATCCTCAAGGGCATAGATCAAGGCTTGCGCACCTTTGTCTTACCAGCTCCTAGCATATGTGTGCCGCACAATGAGAACTCACAAAGCATTTGGGGAACCATGGTGAATGGCATTTCTATACTAGATCAACAGAATCAACACAAACCTATTTCAAACCATCTGTCGTTTAAATTTCCTTTTTAAAAAAATATATATTGCAGCTCAATCTTTGTTCCTAAATTATTCTGTAGACTCAATTACACTTGAAAAATAACCTTAACATCTGCCACTATAGGATCATCAGGGAGGAAATTTGTCTCATTTTGTGGAAGGAAACACAATGGCACACAACCTTTAAACTATGTATATCTCTTTTTTAAAAGGTGTTTTTGAAGTCTGAATAAGGATTGCAACCTCCCTGAGAAAAGAATCTTTTGCTGTCCTGTTACTGCTGTATCCCCAGAACAACTTGACTTATAGTAGGCGTCCAGTAAATATTTGTGAAAGGAGAGAAGGGAGGGAGGAAGGGAGGGAGGGAGGAAGGAAGGAGTGGGCAATATCAAGAAAGGTCTGGTTTGCATTAGTAAAATAACCTGTGTTCTTCTGAGAATGTATGTATAGTTAAAACTAATCTAAACAAATATATGTGTTTATCAAATACATATGAATATATTTATAAATATACATGTGTTAAAAGAAAATATAATAATATGTTACTATATATAAAATGACTTTATATTTAAATATATGACTTGGCTTATTGTGGCTTTTATTTAGAAGAACATGAGTATATCATTTTAAATGTAAGGATGTCCTCATTTAGGCTAGAAATCAAGAATGAAACAAAGTTTGTTACAATAAATCATCAAATTAGTCAGTACCAGATTTTTCAGTTTCTGGTTAAACTTCCACACATGTATCTGATAGTTTCTTGTGTTCTGTTGGCTGTAGGAGCTGACATATCTTTATGACAAATAGTTACTAATCTAAAGACATAGGAAAATTAAGTCGCATTGCAGAAGTGATATAAATATATGTTAATAAACTAAAACTCTCCACTTAAATTAGTCTTTTTTTGCTACTTTTACTACACAGAGCAATGGATTCAAATGTCTAGATCAAAATCTATGCAAAGGAAAATAAACTGAATGGCAATATTTTGAAGGTAATGAAAAGATAAGATATTGGGGTGAATGTATTGATTCCAAGAGACTTGGAAGGGTGTCTGAGCTTAATGATCATGTGTTCATGTAAATTTTATTTTTGTATGTGACCAAGTATCTATTTGCTGGTGGGCTTTTCCTACGAGACAGACAATTCTTAGATGTCAAAAGAGCTATTTGCCTGAATATTTTATAGGGGTCAGGCTGGTAAAGAGATTACCAACTGACTGAGTAGTTTGACTTCTTCAACAAGACAGGTTTAGCTAGTTGGCACCATTCCAACTATGGACCCATTTTTTTTAATCATCAGATTCTTTAAGAGAATTTAGAGCAATTTGTTTTCATATAAAATCTGATTTTGGGGTATTTGAAATTGATTTAAAGCTATTTTTTAAAAGACGCTTAGCAGAAAAAATAATATAGAGCTGAAGTATGGTCTCTAGCCTGACTGCAAGGAGGTTAGTTGTACATGAACACACACATGAACACCAAAGTTTGAGTTTCGATTTTTAAGGCTTAACAATATCCCTAGTGTGAAGTACAGGTCTTACAGTTTAAATTTATCTATTTCTCTGCTTTTCTCTTCTGAAATAGTCTCATGACAATAGCAGGACTCCAAAGGGCTGGCTGAGACGGTCTGGATGGCTGAATGTGAACATATACCCAGTAAACCAATTATCTCATTCTTGTCTGTAAAGCAGAGACTAAGTTACTTATTGAGAATAAACAGCACACTAGAAAGCCAAATCAAGAAATATATTAACATTTCTCTATTTATAATGTGCACCCAAGGACAGTTTTAGTAACAATTACAGGAAAACTACTTGAAAAAATTTTTCTCTGTGCAGTTCATTCACCCCAATTGAAAGGACGATGCAATTGGCAAAGAAAGCATTGCTGTGCCCTTGATTAACATGGCAGATTTATTTATAATCTGCCACTGTAAACAAATAATCTATTCTTTCCCTGTGCCTTATCAGGGATGCTCTTCTGCATTTCTGCCTGGCCTGTCTTGTCACATGCTCTGACATCTGCCAGTTCTGCAGCAGATGCTGCCATTGTGAAGTCTAAGTTTAAACCACTCCATCCTCTGGGAATATCCTGAACAGAAATTTCCCTGACACATAGAAAATTCAGAGTCTCTCGTGTAACCTTACATAGAGTTCATAAGTAAAATATCCTGCTTTTTGGGTCACTTATTCTCATTTACTGCATATTGTCAGAGGTTATTCAGTTTATTTTTCCAGAATTTGGGATGCTATGTTTTTTCATTATGAACAACCTGTGACTACCATAAAACCATCTGAACTGTTGGCAGTTGCAGCACATCAGATATGCCAGATGCACATTAGATATGCATCTTTCCCACTCTTACCACATATTAAGCAAAAAATAAAATCCAATTTTTGTACAGTCTTTGAAATAGAATATTGACAAGTCATTAAAGTACCATTCACTAGGAAAAACATATAAAAAGTTTTTCAATTCCAAGTTAAATTGCTAAACATGAAAATACCATGACTGTAAACTCAAACTTCTTGCCAGTACCAAAAGCAGCAATATATTCATCAAAGGGAAAATTAACCTGTTTGATTTATGCATCCCATTGGAAATTTGGACTTGTTTTCTAAGCAGTCACTGCTGAATATTTTCTCTACTTATTCATTAAATAGTTTATAAAGGGGAACAGAGTTGAATAGGCAAAGCTGCATGTTCCAACTTCGATGAAAGACGTCTAATACTAGGAGGAATAAGGACAATACATGTGATCTGAGTCTTGAGAATATGTGCACACTCTCCCTACTACGTTTTCTGAGAATACTCACAAAAAGAACAGTACTTTCTTTCCAATACTACCTTTCCCTGCCTTACTTCATCCTATACTTCTCACATCTTTCAAGAAATTGCCGAGTTTTCCCATTGGCTTATAAATTCAAACTCTTCTTCTTTGTTTGACCCTTAGTTTAAAATTATGCTAAAGTCTACCTATTGTAAAAATAAAATTTATCATTTTTTCTCGCTATTTTGTCTGGCTCGAATGTTACTGAAAGAATCATCTGTACTTCCTTAACTCCCTGTCCCCTCTAAATCCCAAAGACAAGCTATAACCACCCTCAGAGTCCACTGGGAAGCTACATATCAGATACATTGGCCTTTTTCAGTCATGTAATACTTGCGATTAGCAAGATATCCTTTGATATCCCATTTTCTTCTTGTTCTCTTCCTACCTCTCTAACTGCACCTTCTCTGGCTGTCCTTTCTTTCCCATTCGATGTAGATATTCCTTAACATAGTCTCTTCATTCACCTTTGTTTAGCATGTTCAACAATCATGGAAGATCATTCAGCTAAGCCCCCTAAAGAAGTTTTAACTTTTAAAATTCTGTAACTAGTCTAGACAGATATAGGCTAAAAACATAGTGTACACAGCATTGTGCTTGCGTGTGGGCTGCCCCGCTTCATTTTAAACTTAGCTTTAAACTCTAACTCTGCTACTTACTAGCAGTGGGACATAGAGCAAAATATTTAACCTTTTTGTGTCTCAATTCTCTTACCTGCAAAATAGGGATAATAAGAGCACCTTCCTTACTTTCATGAGAATGAAGCAAGTTAATATATGCAAAATAGTTAGCATAGTATTAAGGACATTGTAAACATTCAATTATAGTCTACATTTTTGTTATATAAAATCCAAACATGTCAACCTTATCTAAAATTCTGACTTCAGCCTTCTTCTCCAAACACACCTCCTATCACTACTCCCTGTATTGACTGGCAATTTGTCAGGTCTTGGAACTGGTTGGGCTCATTCTCACGAGATGCCTCTGCAGAGAGCATAGTTCTCCAAATGGATGCATCCTTTTCATCTTCCCCTTCTTAATGCAAACGACCCCTCCATTGAGAAGTCTAAATTGTCCACCCAAACTAGAGCAACTCCCTCCAACAACCACCCAGTCACTATCTGTGTGCATTTTTCTTTCTATCATTTCAAATAGTCTGAAATCACACTACCTATTTGCTTATTTATTTTTAGTACCCTCATTTAAACTGGAAATTCCTTGAGAGCTGGAATTCTACTTTTTCATCATAGTAGTTCTCATGCCAAGGATGCTACCTGATATGTGGTAGAATATCACAAATATTGCTCTGATAAACAAATCATTTCCTAATATTGCAATAGAAATAATTGTTACACATTTCAAACAATGATAATACTCTATCTATATACCTTTCATGATATTTTTTACTTCCTAGCTTATATTGACATAGTTTGTGAATACAGTTGACCCTTGAACAATGCAGAGGTCAGGGCTGCCATATCCATGTGCAGTCAAAAGTCCAAGTATAGCTTTCGACTCCCCCCAAAACTTAACTACTAAAAGCCTACTGTTGACTAGAAGCCTTACAGATAACATAAACTGTTGGTAGACACACATATTTTATATGCTATATACATTATATATTATATTCTTACAATAAAGTAAGCTAAAGAAAAAAATGTCATGAAGAAAATCATAAAGAGAAGGAGGAAGACAAAGGATTGGTCTTGTCTCAGGGAGCACAGAGGTGAAGGCAAACCTGCATATAAGTGGACGTGTGTGGTACAAACTCACATTGTTCAGGGTCAGCTGAACATTAGACTTTGCTCATTAGACTCTTAAGCTCCTTGAGATCAAGAACTAAGTTTTCTTCATCTCTATTCATCTTCTATAGCACTTTGCAAGTACTTTTTCATATATTAGATGATCAATAAATACTTGTAGACTGGATGACTTAGTAAATGTGTGCCAACTCTCTCTTTTGTAGCCAAGTGAACGTCTAATTGGCATTAAAAGACATTAAAGCTCTGCAATTATAGTTAAATATCTTCTAGGAATGAGACTCAAAGCACTCAGCTGTTAGATTTTAAACAAACGATTCCATTCAATAAAATCCACCAAAAATTTGTTGCTTACCATGGTATGGCATATGCATTAAATCTGCCAATGATTTTTTTTTTTTTTTGGTGATACTGGTAATAATATAAGAAACATGGTTCAAATACCTACAGAATCCAGAAATAAGACTCAAGAATGTCACATAAATGAACAAAAATAAATAATAAGTGGAATAAAATAAACACATGAGATAAATGCTAATAACAATCACTGAAAGGCTTGAAGTAGTGCTGATCAGGATAACTGAAGACATTTTATTCTAAGAAATAAAAATTAACTATTGAATTAAAAATTAAATGAAGCTTCAATATAATAAGTCAATTGGAAAAACAGACATTAGAAATATATTTTTAAAACCATAGGAAGTAGGGAGACCCCCAAAGCAGTCACTACAGCAACAAAAATAAACAAATGGGATCTGATCAAGTTAAAAAGCTTCTGCATAGCCAAGGAAACTATCACTAGAGTGAATAGACAACCTACAGAATGGGAGAAAATATTTGCTCTCTACACATCTGATAGAGGTCTGACAACAAGAATCTATCTGGAACTTAAAAGAATCAACAAGAAAAAATCAAACAACCCCATCAATAAATGGGCAACGGAAATGAACAGAAACTTTTCCAAAGAACACAAAATAATGGCCAGCAAACATATAAAAAAATGCTCAACATCTCTAATCATGAGAGAAATGCAAATCAAAACCACAATGAGATATCACCTAACCCCAGTGAGACTGGCTTCTGTCAAAAAATCCCAAAACAACAAATGCTGGTGAAGATGTGGAGAGACAGGAACACACTTACACTGCCAGTGGGACTGCGAATTAGTGCAACCTCTGTGGAAAAGAATTTAGAGATATCTCAAAGAGCTAAAAATAGAAATACCATTCAATCCAGCAATAGCATTATTAGACATCTACCCAGAAGAGCATAAGACATTCTGTAATGAAGACATCTGCACCCAAATGTTTATGGCAGCACAATTCACTATTGCAAGGACGTGGAAAAAACCCAAATGCCCGTCAATTCATGAGTGGATTATTAAAATTTGGTCTATGTATACAAAGGAATATTACTCAGTTATAAGAAGCGACAGTGATCCAGCACCGCTTATATTATCCTAGATTGAGCTTAAGCCCATTATCCGAAGTGAGGTGACACAAGACTGGAAGAATGGGCTCCACATGTATTCGCCATCAAATTGGTACTGACTGATTAACACTATGGTGCTCAAATGGTGATGGTGTTCTCCAGGGATTCGGGGGCTGGGGGGTAGACTCACATCTAAGGGATGTGGTGAGCATTGTGGAGGGGAGGGACATTCCTCTAACCCTTGCTAGGGAGAGGCAAAGATATAAAATGTAACCAAAATGTTTGTACTCTCATATTTTCCTAAAATTAAAAAAAATAGGAAGTAATATTCATTTAGACAAAAATTCAAGTTTTAGTTCAAACCAAACACAACTAAAATGTTATTAAAGTTCTCAAAGGCTATTAATCTGCATCACTAGAAAAACTACTTCATATTGTTGCTTATTAATCTTTAATGGAAAACAAATGACAAAATAAACTCTAGAAAAGTATTTACTAGCATATAAAATTTTTTGTCACAAAGTTCATTTTAAAAGAAACTACTTTCAAATAATTATATATGTTTTGCATATTTTACCTTAAAATAAGAGTACAGAATTTTCAAGTAGTCAGAATTAAAATATTTATTTTAAATATTGTTTCAATGAGAGGTAATTGTAATGTGGCTTATTTAACAGTTACATTTCATGACATCCTTTCAGTGACTGTGTTAGATACTACAAGCATAACCCAAGAACTCTTGGACAAAGACAGAATGGACACAAGGATATTTAAGTTTCGTTTAAAAACTCAGAATCAATTTGTTCTATTCAGGAAGAGTTTTATTTTCTTACAATAACATACATTTCTTTCTTTTTATGAAAAACATTTAAAATATTTTTTTCATGTGGTTATAAGAAAAAGCATAGATTTTAAATATGCATCAAGTTCCCATTTAAATAAATATTTTTCACTTTGAAAACTTTTAGCAAGCCTATGTTGAGACATTTCTCCTTTACATATTCAAAGCTTTCTATAATAGTATGTATCTTATATACTTATTCTTTCTTTTCTTTCAATATCCCAAATATTCTGCCTTTATTCAAGCTACAGCATCTTTCACGTACTATTAACACAACGTCTTCATTTGTTAATGTCTGCCTGTGCTCAGTCCCTCTGGTTTCTGTTCTTACCACCCTCCATCATTAAGCACAGTCTACACACTGCTTATATTGTGATCTTTCATTACTCTAGTTAAAGTCATAAATGACTCCTCACAATTACCTATGGAACATAATGAAAAACGTTTCACCTTGTATACAAAGAGGTCATGACTTAGTATTTCTTGTCAGCAGCATTTACTGCAACTTCTTTTGTATTGTTTTGCTCCAGCAATATCAATTTTGTGGAGGGTTCCTAAACATGCCAAGCAATTTCATAATTCTTTTTGCATTTCCGTGTTCTGTTCCCATTTGTTTTTCAAATGCCTCCCCCATCACTTATTGGTTTATCAAAATACTACTCATTCCTTGAAACCAGCTAAAGATTGAGTTGAAGTCTAAGGACTTCCTTGATATTTGTATGCAGAATAGGAGGCTTTGTTCCCCATGATTCTAGAATATTTTGTATGAACTAACTTTTTTTACTGCACATGCTACTAGGCACTGTATTTCTTTTGTATTTTTGTATATCACTAAAGACTGAGCAACTTTAAGTGTAGTACTGTATCTTACTCTTCTTTGAATGTTTTTTATAGAAGGATTGATAGATGAATGATATTTGATCTATTATTTTAATGGTGACATTATTCATT
Organism: Lepilemur ruficaudatus; assembly: GCA_963574885.1. Classification (NCBI taxonomy): domain Eukaryota; kingdom Metazoa; phylum Chordata; class Mammalia; order Primates; family Lepilemuridae; genus Lepilemur; species Lepilemur ruficaudatus. The sequence continues at coordinate 8,880 of CAUYRT010026455.1, forward strand.
TCTTATAAGTTGTCACATTTTAAATAAATTTTAAATAAATCACATTTTAAATAAATCAACATATCAATAAATCTCTAATAGTATTACTATACTTTGTATATCAACAAGTCCCTACAACATTTGAAATAACTGAGATCCCAGAAACTAATTTACTTCTTGAGTTGTCAATATTGTTGAGATTAATTTAATGATCTTTGGAACATAGATTTAGAAAGATCCATGGAAGTAATGAGTATAGAATTTTATTTTTCATTTATTTGTAAGATTTATTCTTCTAATCACAAGATAGAAGTTTAAAATTCTTTAACTGTCTTTCTGGCATTTTTATTTTATGCCTAGAAGGCATCTCACGTTATGCTACAAGCTGCCACAATCTGTGACTTTTCTCTAGGTATATTTCCAATAAAGAGGAACTGACAGAAATGGAGTGACAGAGAGTGACTTTAAAGTCAACCACTCAGTCACAGATGTGCTCTCAGAAATGCATTAGTGTCCAAGAACCAAATTGCATGCCACTGAGTTAAATCCTAGCAAACTGATACTAATAATATTGTAATCAACTGAAAAGGTGCTACCAACTTGGGTTATCGATGATTCTTAGAATCATAATAGCAGCATATTTCCGTTAGAAAAAAAATACATATACACGACAGTACCCTTTCCACACATAGGAGAAAAGAACTGCAAGCAGTTTGCTAGATATTTTTAGTGTAACACTATGTCATGCATGTGTTAGACAAGAGGATAGTAAACATCTATGAACTTTGGTCTTCAGTTTTTCTCACATAGGGAGAGCATTCGCTGAAGTGTAAAAAGGAGAAAATAAAAATAACTTCAAAGAAAGCTGGAAGCAAGGAGGCCAGGAGAGTAGCAGAGATAAAAAGAACAATTGAGAGAATGCCTACAATATAATAACTCTTTCAGATCTTATCAATTTTCCTCAGGCAATATTCAGTAGCAATTTCACAGTTTCCCATCCCCAAGACTTTTTTCTTGTGTTCAGGGCTCTTGCTTAGAAAGCAATAACTTCCAGAAACAACCATCATGCAATCTCTTTGTCAATAAAAGACAACAATGCCTGAAGCATGACATCTAAATCACTCATGTGGCTATTCCATTAGTAGTTCAATGCAGCCGTAGAACCTTGTTCTGTGTCAACATTACGGATTCCATTTTTAATTTAAAACAGGTATTGGGAAGATCTCTCATGAGTTATTTTATAACCATTCCTTTCACAAAAAGTTTGCATGTAATTCCACAGATATTAAGTTTCTGAAAATGGACACAAAAAATTCTGTGTACATAGATTTTTGTTGAATTGAATTTTCTAGCAGATTTGATGCACCCTTGCCAGATAATGGGACACCACTGATTCTTGGACTTTCACAATTCTCTAAAAATTGGATAGGTGGAAGCAAAAACTGTATACAACACTACAACTAGCTGAATAAAGCATACATGTGGATACTAAATGAATAGTGGAATACAAACAAATTCGTTCTAATATATTTGGGTGAAATCCATGTTATCCACAACTAAGCAGCTCTCCATATTTGAACAAATCCTGGTACAAATGACATTGTGCTAAAATTTTTGGCCACTGCTGTATATTTCCAAAGCTCAGTATTTTCGATGAATCCACTGGGACAAAGAAACTAACTCAGACCTAAGTGAATGCTTTGTTGTTTTTCAGTTATCGGCTGCAGTAACTAAGAGCTTGAAACAATAAAATATGCTCACTAATAGTTTGGGGAACTAGTTTAAGATTATGTTTAGGAAAAATCAAGATAATTTAGGAAAATAGAAAAGCATTGAACAAGCATGACAAGCACTTTGAACTCTTCCACATGAAGGAGATAGAAACATGATAAGACACAGACTCATCTTCAGGATTAAAGTTATGTACACATACAGATATTAAGAAACAGTACAATATAATATGAAAGGTATTGGAATCCAAGTGCACATGAAGGGCATAGGAGATAAGCATTCCAACATGACTCAGGAGACTCAGAGCATCAGCTACACTAGATAACAATGTTTGCACATAAATTAGTAATTTGAGCAATGTCAATTATGGCATACTAATATTTTACCTGAAAGTATTACCATCTTCCCCACTACAATGTAACTTAGTCTTTTTTTTTTTATTTCAGCATATTATGGGGGTACAAATGTTTAGGTTACATGTGTTGCCCTTCCCCCCTCCCCTCCTGGAGTCAGAGCTTCAAGCGTGACCATCCCCCAGATGGTGAGCATCGCACTCATTATGTATGCATATACCCAACCCCGCCTCCCCCCTCCCATCTGCCCGACACCCAATAAATGTTATTCCTATGTGTCCACTTAGGTGTTGATCAGTGAAACCAATTTGTTGGTCAGTACACGTGGTGCAACGTAACTTACTGTTTAGAAAGATGAATTGTCTTTTAATTTCTCAGAGTCTAACTTACTTCCTACTTTTGTGCTTTGGTTTATGCCATTCACACTGCCCAAATTCTACTTTGCATGTAACTAGTTACTGTTTTTGATCCATCTTCTATGTTACCTCCCTTATCAATTCACCTCTAGCTCTACAGGTAATATTTAGTGGCTTTCCCTGTATGATACTGGATTACTTTATATTTATCTCCACTTCATAATTTATCATCAACTTACCTGTACGCTTCTTTTTCCAGGCAGTATAATTCTTGATAAGGATGTACTTCATACTTCTTTATAATTGCCTCAGTGCTTGATATTTAGAAAGTGCTCAAGAAATGTTTATTAGTTAAATATTTGACTGCATTCATGAAAGTGCACAAGATTATGTAAGAGTAGTTTGTGACTGTCATAGTGTGGTATGAAATTCGCCACCCTCATCCACCTGCCTTTGCTCAATTCCATTCTCCCTGGTCTTGAGTTATTTCCATCTTGGAATGTTGCCAATAAAAACTACCCAAACATTATCATTGAGGATTTTAGTGGAGATAGACAACTTTCTGAGACAAAGCAGGAAGCAAAATTTAAGGTAAGTCGTGGCTTGCCAGGAAGACATTCGTCAATCTCAGTTTTACTAAAATCTAACTCCCAAAATCATTATGTCTAAAATTTTATGTTCTCACTCACAATGCTTAATGTTTATTTTAATGACATCCCCAATATCTTTTTATAGATCTCATCTAACTCAATGATTCCATCTAATTCTGCCCATGAACTCCAGAGGGGTTCTTACAATGCTTGATGTTTCTGACCACCTGTTTTAAAAAAAGGGGAAAAAAAAAAGAGCAAGAAAAAAGCTTATGATAGTCACACTAATAAAAGAAGGCTAAAAGAATGGTCAAAGCTTTCTTTTGTTGAATTCACTTCAAAATTGAACTATTATTATCTGAACTATGGTCTTCTTAAGGCTGAGTGGAATCAAGACATAAAATAAAACTAAAATAAACCATAAATTCAGGCTTCCACCAGGCCACTGAAATTTCCAGTTGTTCTCAAAACAACCTTCTATAAGCAGGGTAGAATTTTTGCTTAGATTTTCAATTGTATGTAGCCTCCCCAGGTAGACAGAGGCTAAGGGGTTGTAGAACTGTGATAACAGAAAGACAAACACTTTACAGGGAGTGAAGTTAAGAACTAGCATTTAAGAAGGGATTTTTCCCTTTTATTATTCAACTATCTTAATTAAACCCAATATAAAGAGATTTGTAAAAATGTAAATCACTGCTATTATTCTTACCATTTTTGTACAAAATAGCTATTTTTCATAAAAATGTTATTATATTTACATATAATAAGTATTATTTCTGTTTAAAATACAATTTTAAGTGATTATATTTATATTATCTCAGTTTTAATTATTTGACCTAAATAAAAGGGTTTTTGAAGGAGATTCAGGTCCCAGGCAGAAAATGGATTAAGATATTAATGACGTTGCTAATGTCACAATGAGGAGATTTCAGATTTCAGAGTAGCTTAGTCTCTTGTGACATTCTAGAGGCTTTCTCATTTGTGGTGAATTTGAAAAATGATCACAATCATTTGTAATTCCTTCCATCAAAACATGAGAAGGGGCGTACTCTTTCTTTCTACATGTTGAATATAAGTTTGTCTTGTGACTTGCATGAATCAAATAAATTATTAAAAATGTTATTCTATCTCAGAACCTAGGCTTCGAGAGAACTTGCAATTTTTATCAAATTCTTGGAACCACTATCATGTGCTGCCATGTGAACAAATTGAATGGTGAGAGACACACGGTATCATCACCCTCATTAGCCATATTAATAGAAATATTGTATTATCCTGGATTAAGCTTCAGCCCATTATTCGAAGTGAGGTGACACAAGACCCGAAGAATGGGTTCCACCTGTACTCACCATCAAATTGGTATTGACTGATTAACACTGTGGTGCTCAAAGGGTGGGAGTGAACACTGGGGAATTGGGGGGTGGGGAGTAGACCCAAGGCTGAGCGACGTGGGGGGTCACTGTGGAGGGGTGGGATATGCTTGAAAAATAGTGGGGGAGCGGAATTAGGGGTCTCAATAGGGGAAAGGAATTCCTCAAAAACTGATTCATGTGATTAAGTGTACACCTCGGTAAATTCACTTCAAATCATTTAATTGTACACTTAA